>JAVSCE010013601.1:0-107329 GCA_032199065.1 Smutsia gigantea | reverse complement strand
AGGTGGGAGAGGGTAAATGGTTGGTGGTGGCACTTCCCCATCATTGCTGTCCCTTACAATTACATGCTTTAAAATCAGACTCACCCTGCCCAAAACACTTTCTCACTTGGTATTGATGAAATCTTCCTATTTCCAAATGCCTTAAACCCAGTGAAAGGGCATTTAGTCAGGAGGAGACTCTTGGTCAGAACAGTTTACCCAGGTGGCTTATCCAGCCAGGGTTTGGACCAGTGCTAGGGTTTTCACTGTTGGTTTTATCGAACAGCCTGAAGAGCTCTCTTTCTGCATTGTTCATACTGTCTAGCCTTGCTAATGGTGAGGGGTCATTCATCTCCCTGTTTTGCTATTACCTTACCTGTCATGCACATAATCCATAGTTTTCCTTTCATTGTCTACATGCTCTTTGTGACGTCATAGACAAACCCTTTCTCTCTGTAGATGGTTCAGAGAGGTTACACACTTGCCCAGAGTCACACAGCTAAATTATGGAAGAGATCCAAGCTGGAACCCTGGTATCCTGACCATCCCTGCTTCAAGATGTTTCTTCCTACCTGTTAAAATATAGTGATTTTGAAACTGGAAGGAATTTTGGAGGTTATTTATTTAATCTTATTTTATGGCCAGAGAAATGGAATTTAAGAATGTTTATGGGACTTGCCCAAGGTAACTAAGCAGCACGGACCCCTCTAAATCTTAGGGAAGAAAGACAAACCCACAGTGTATATTTCTCTGCTTTACTTTCTCTCTTTTTTTTTACTTTAATGAGAAAAATGAACTGTTTGTCACAAAATTCACCAGGGGGCCTGATTGCCTTGCAACATATTAGAATCTATAGATTTCATATAGTTAGATTAATGAAACTGTGATTAAAGAGGACTTTTTTGTATTATCCTTACATAGTTAATGTAGTCAATTGAGAAGGAAAAACTTTGGCCATACATTTTTTTTTTTTGGTAGTGTGGCCCTCCCAAGGTTTTAAGTATAATTTTGGTACCCTGTCTGCCTCCAAAGATAAGCCGATGTGAGGACCCATGTGGGGCATCAGTGTGCCTGGCAATCTAAAGAGTGCTGTGAATTTGTCCTGCACTGTGCTAGGCATGAGAGTGTTCTGCGACTTTGTCTCCTGGGTTTGGAGCACTTATCGCCCAGCTCTGCCATGCTTATCCTATGTCTGAACTGCTAATACTTTGCCCTGGATAGGGTCAGTGTTTGGTGGGGAGGGAGCTATGTTTCCCAAGCAGAACAATCTGTTAAGTCCAATATGAGATGAATGTCATTGATAACAACATACGAAAGGCTCTGTCATTTCCTATGCGGGTACATCCATTTGCTCCTCTTGGCTGGTCTGGAAGACAGCACTGAAGCCCTCCTGTTCTTTAGCATCCTCAGCAACAGATGGCTCTGAATGCACTGCTGTCTGTTCTCGGCGCTGCGTCGCATCCATCCCTCTCCTCACCATATTAGCCAATGAGGAGGGAGGTTACCTAGGTTTGTAAGAGGTCTTGGTGCTCAAAAGACTGTTGACTCATGGACCTCTTAGAAAGGAGGTGAGGGAGCCCACCGTGGGGCTTTTTGCCCTCTGCTGGAACATTTCCTTTTGAAGTGCCACCACTTAAGAGAGTATCAATAAAAACATTTCCCTTGCTCCTTCTGGAACCTCAGTCGGACCTTGAGCCTTCATTCTGGAAAGTAATGGTATAATTTCTACACAATACTGGGAACAAACCACTTCTGATGCCTTTTCCTCCCTGTCAGTTGTTCAGCAAAATGATTCCCTTTCACTTTAACAGAAAGATTCTCTTTCTCCCTTAAAATATTCCGGATTTGCTCTCACTTGCCTTGGGGTCATAGCACATGTCTTCCAGGACTGATGAGTCTTGTCAGTTGCCCCAGGGTGAGAACTTTAATAAGCAAATTGCACACACCTGGTTTTGCAAAATATTGGCCTAATGGGGCACCTAGGTGGAAGTCAGTACTTCCACTCCCCACTACACACCCTCCCTCCCCACCCTTTTTAAAAGGGAGGTCTCAGAAATTGCTGCCTCTCCATTTATCTTGTAAAACTTTCCTGTCTCTCTGCCCCCCTGTTGCGATCATTAACGAGCTCTGGTCTGGCTGTCCCTGCTGTTTGCTGACTTTTGGATTAGCAAGTAATGCCAGTGATGGGATGTGGTGCATGTACAGGGGAATCTGGTTAAAAGGGAGCAGGGCTGGGGAACTCTCTTCATGGGACTGTCTGCATCCCCCTGCCTGGCTGTTTTATTTGTGGCTCCCATTGGTGTTCCTACAGCCTTTTCCTGCTCACACTTGTTTAGCTGAAGAAAGACAGCCTATTTGTTTTTGAATGCTGGGCGCCAGGCATACTTGTCTTGCACTCTTATTCATTCATTTGATCATTTGTTCAAATATTTATTAGGCGTTTGACTCCTTGCCAGGCTTTGTGAAATGAAATGAAAGATCCAGGTGCCCTGCCCTCTAGAGGCTCATAATCTAGTGTTTATATCTCTAGTCGCGGGCAGGTGTAGCACATCGCCCCACCTCATGTGGTGCGCAGTAGTTCATTTCCTTTAGCTTCTGTGCTCCCTCTGACTCCTCCAAACAAAGCTATTTGGCCATCTTGTCATCCATTCTTTCAGACATGTTAGGTATCCAGGTGATCAGGATGTAGGATTACTGCCTTGGAAGCTGCAGGTGGCATTGACATGTATGTGTATCTAGACCAAATGGACATGACCATTTCTTTGAGTGCCTTATGCTCTAAATTCCACATTGATGTCATATGCCATCTGCTGTCCTTCCCATATGCCTACAGGATTCTTAGATTAAGCTTTTTCTGCACTGGTTGACCTATGCATCACTGGATGACCCTCTGCCTATGTTTATAAAATCTGGTTATGGCATTAGCACAGAGGCAATAAAAACTATATATAAATAGGCTTTCCTGGCTTTGACTAGGCTGTCAACGATCTTAGTCTTCAGATCTGGAGTCAGCCTGTGTTGCACCACCATTTGCACGTGTGTTCCTCAGAAATCCCTGTTGTGAGCCCAGCAGCACCTGTAGTACCTCTTTCAGGAACACTGGTGATCTCGTCTCTTGGTTTGTAAGTTTCCTAAGCGTCTTTAGGGAAATTCTTTCATCCACTTCTAGAGTCCCATTTGGACATAGAAAAACTAGCACATACATAGCACATGAAACCACTCAATCACACATCATATCTACCTTCTGCAGTGCTTTTTTATGTCCATAAACATGGTTATACATTTGTTGTATTATGTGATTAGGCTAAATACCATTTGTGATACGAGACAACTGAGGCTTGTCCCACCCCTCACTGCCACTTAGGCTTACCTTCATATTCATAGTATGGGTGAATGTCTCAGGTGAGATAAATGTGTCTAGGTCAGAGGGCATATACTTTGATACGGAATTCCTGAGGTCATCCCCTGCCTTTGTCCTTGACACCAAAGCGCATGTCACTTGCAGTTATGCTGTCACATAAAACAATATTGCATCCTAGGGCATGCATAATAGACTGTGTTGTCCAGTTATCATGAGATTACTGAATGCTTTTGCCTGGGAACTTGCCGGTAATCATGAGTAAAGAGATGCCTCAGGCCACTTTCTCACCTTCATTCTTGAAAACTAAATGGCATTCTTAATATCTGATGGTTTCCTCTGTACCCTTCTGGTTGAGTTAAGAATAAGGCAGGCTTTTTTTGGACAAAGATTGTGTCTCATACAGGAAATCAATATTTTTAGCTAATTTGATGAGAATTAGTAAAAAGTCAAAGGTGGAACAGAGAATACACCAGCTGGAAAAGGAGATGATCAGTTTCTAGGAAATGGTAGATTGTTTGATATATTTAAAGTTCTTCCTGGAACAAAACTACCAAAGAAATAACAAAGAGGCAAAAAGAGAAAAAGAAAAAAATGCATTTTCCTAGCATACATGCTTTTTGTTATTGGAAGTTCTGACATTTCTTGAATTCTCTCTTTCTTGATTTTATGAAATCTAACATTTAATTCCAAAATAGTCTTTATTCATCTCTGTGTTTTCATTCTCCCTGAGTTCTATGTGTCCTCTGAAAGTTAAAAACAAGTGCTATTTTTTTTTTCTCATCGCGGTTGGCGGAGACACACAGTGGGCTGCCTTTCCTCTTCTCTGTGGAAAGAATGGAAACATAGTGAGCAGCCAGCGAAGCTCCATACGGGTTTGCTTCTGCGTTTGAAGTCAAGATGGTCACGAGAGAGAAAAACATTTTCGTCACAAGAGAGAAAAACATTTTCGGTCCCAAGCCTCAGAAAAGGACATTCCTTTTCACTGTGGCTCCTGTTTTCAGGGTGTTGATTTTTCGGAGAATCATCTTCGTTCCCATTAATAAATCACATCTGAAAATGAAATCACTTTTGAAAGTTCTTTTCCTCTCCACACCCTTGATTATAGAGAAGGTGATGTTTTCTTAGATTTATCTGAAGTAGCTTAGGATACATTTTCCTGGCATTTTTTTTTTTTGCTCTGGATGAGTTCCCTTTGTTGGTCAAGCACATTCAAGAGAGTTTTCCAGAGCCCTGAGAGACCCATCCATGCATCATTCTGTTCTATTAAACAAGGGAAAAAAAAACACGTTTAATTTTCACCTTGCTTTAAAGAAGGAAATCCCAGAAGAATCATTTTCCTTTAAGGAAGATTGGGGTTTGTAGGTTAAGTTCCACATTATACAAATTCCCTAATGACCAAGACGCTATGCAATCAACAATCTTTCCTCAAAATGGCATTTCTCTGCTGAAAGAGGGAGGGGATTCCATTGGAGGCTTTTGATTAAGACATAAAGATGAGGTCTGAAATTGGTGGTGGCCCAAGGTCATTGGTAGAACTAATGGACCATTTGAAAATTATTAGCAGCTGGTTGAATAGAGTTGTAATAACTACAGCTGTGTGAGAAAATCCAAGCACAAGGTATTTGGAATGTCCCCTTTGAGGTTCTTTCATTAACTAAAGTGCACCTTGGACAAAAGAGTAGGTAGCTCTATACATGAGCATGTAATATGGGGTTTATTTGCTTTAGGTCTTTTTTAATTCAAGTACAGTTGACATACAGTATCATGTTAGTTTCTTGTGTACATTATAGTGATTCAGTATTTTTATACATTACCAAGTGATGCCCACAATAAGTCTAGTTACTGTCTGTCACCATACAAAATTATTACAATATTGTTGACTTGACTATTCCCTATGCCATACATTATATATCTCCATGACTTTTTAATTTTATAACTGGAAGTTTATGTACTTCTTGATTCCCTTTACCTATTCCCCCCACCCCCAACACCTTCCCTTCTGGTAGCAATAGCTTGTTTCCTGTGTGAGTCTGTATCTGTTTTGTTTTCGAATTCCATGTGTAAGTGAAATCACACAGCGTTTGTCTTTATCTGACTTATTTCACTTAGCATAATATCCTCTAGATCCATCCATGTTGTCGCAAATGGTGAGGTTTCATTCCTTCTTTTGGCTAAATTCCATTGTGTGTTAATACCACCACATCTTATCTATTCGTCTATCAGTGGACACCTAGGTTGCTTCATCTTGGCTGTTGTAAATAATGCTGGAATGAACATAGGGCCACATATTACCTCTTTGAATTGGTGTTTTCATTTTCTTTAGATAAATACTTAGACACGGAATTGCTGGATCACATAGTAGTTCTATTTTCTATTTGCTTTGTGGTTTTGATCATCTTTTAAAACAATTTTTATGAAGATTCTGGCATCATCAAGCTTGTCATACCACCTGCACCTCCCCATGTCTCACCCAATAACACCACAGCTTCGGAGTCTTACAATGTTTGAGAACTTTAATGGATTATCTAAGGAGTTCTCTTTCTACTTACATTTTTTTATTAAATGTTTTAATTATTTATGGGGTTTTGTCAAATCACTTTATGAGGTTTGCCAAAACTCCACAGAAGTAGAGAAAAAGACAACTGGAAGAAATGCCTTACCTTCTAAAACACACCTGTTTTTTTAAAGTGTGAAATTGGTTTCTGGTTTTATAAAACCTAATTGAGGAATGATTTGCTGATATCTTTACTCTTGTATCTGGAGGCATACACACCTATGCATGTATGTGTTTATGTAAATAATATTTGGTCAAAAAGAAAAATGCCTTTTTCCTCCATGTGTCATCTGTACCTTGCTAACCCTGAGACTTGACATGGAAGAGAAATGCAGAGAGCGTTCCACTGGTTAATGAATTCCTCAGCCATGAGTCACCCTGGCCCCAGGCTTTTCCCTTTGCCTCATCCTATTCTGGGTCTCAAAGTCAGAGGCCTGGATCTCCAGTTCCTGACTTTGGAACTGGGGAAGCAGATAGGAGATGACACATCTAACATACAGCAAGAGTCCTCTTCTTTAGCTCAGAGCAAATCCCAAAATACACCACCAAGATATGAGTGTCAGGTTTAAATAAATCCCCGCCTTATAGTGATTTGCAAAGCTCTTTATAAATTAGACCAAGGGCCTTTAATATGCATTATGTAAAATTTGTTGTCCATGACAACTCCATGAAGCAGAGGTGCTCTCTGTGACCCACGGAGGTCAAGTTACTTCCCCAAAGTCACAGCTGGTAGAAAGCCAGGAAAGAGTCCCAAACCGTGTCTTCTGACCAGCCCTTTCCAGTACACCACAGATGACTCACCCATGAATGACAAATGCTCTGTAGACTTTTAAAGGAAGTTGGGGATATTCAGGAGACATCCTCTAACCTTGTGAGGATGCATCATCACGGGAGGAAATCACCATGCTCTTCATTGAATAGTCCTCTTCAGGGCCAGTGGCTGAGATGGCTTGCTCTGGCTTATTGCTATGTAGGATGGATTTTAGCAATGATTAAAGACATGGTAAAGATATGGTAAGATGACAAGATATCCACTGGAATCTCAAACAGTACTGTCATAATAGTTTCCCTTTGCCTTTACTTCACTCAGAGGAGATGTACCCCAACTCATCTCTAAAGTAATGTGTTCAAAGCACCAGGCTCCGGAGAAGGGAAAGGGGAGATGCTAATAGTACTGAGACAGGGCAGGCACTGTGACTTTCTAAGAGCCAGACTACCTACATTTGTGGTCTAGTTTAATCTTCCCTGGGTTGTTGCACAGTGGATCCCTTTTATTGTTACTCCTATTCAGTGTATGCAAAAGCGGGGGCTCAGACAGGTCAAGTGACTTGCTTGTGGTCATGTCAGTCAGGTGTCAATGTGGGAATGTGAGTGCAGGTCAGCCGTGCTCTTTCTATGGTGCAATGCCGCCTACAAACCTCTCAGGTTGTTCAGAAACATGATACTGGTGTTTCTGGAGGACTAGAGAAGTCCACAGGAATAATGGCTAAGAAATATTGGCAACAGACTGTGCCCAAATAATTTTTTTATGTATTGCCTCATTTAATCCTTACTATAATCCTATGAAATAGTAATACTTTTTTTTTAAGCCAGTTTTTACAGGTGAGGAAACAGAGGCATAGAGAGGTTCCCAAGTTTACCAAGATTAGACATGGTAGGTAGTGAAACCTGGATTCAAACTCGGACGAGTGGCCTCCGAGCCCATGCTCTTAATACCGTGCAGGGTGCTCCTAGGCAGGCCAAGTGCCAGGTTCAGAATAGCCTGTGTTGACCCAGATGTTTTTCAGTTGGATCATCTCTCAGGTTGGTGCATTATGAAAAGGACCAGCTTGACAGTGTAAGCACAGAGTCTATGCTTTGAGGAAGACCATCGTATCTCTATGGTTATAGCGATAAACTGTTAAGATACTGTTTCAGTAATCCATAAAAGTTAAGTATAAGGTGACAGACTCTCCTCTTTGAATGGGAGGAATCTAACTTTTTAGTCTTTATCTTAAGGAAAATGTGAAGATATTGTAGGGCTGTAAGCCAGGGAACATATGTGATTGGATTGGCATTTTAAATCTCTCACTCCAGATGTTCAGCTGAAGTAGGTGACTGCCTCAAGGTGAGTTCCAATGAAAAGTCTATTGAATAAGTGCTTTGTTCAAAGGGATCCTTGAAGGTTGTCTTAGTCCATACTATCCAACATAGTAACCCTGAGCCACATGTGGCTATTGAGCATTTGAAGTGTGCCTGGTCTGAACAGAGATGTTGCTGTATGTCTAAAATCTGTTGAATTATGAAATATCTAATTAATACATTTTTATATGGATTACATGTTGAAATAATAGTTTTGGGTATATTAGGCTAAATAGACTGTATTAAAATTACCCCTATTTCTAGCTGCTAGGAAATTAAAAATTGCATACCCAGCTTGTATTATATTTCCTTTGGACAGTGCTGGCCCAGGTGATTCCCTTGCTACCTAATTCAGTGGAAAATATGTGAGAATGCCATTATCAGAGGTTAATGGCACTACCTCTGAGAGTCAGGTGGTTAAAGGAGTCCAACCTAAGGACTGTTGGTTCTTAAAGCTCTTTGGCGACACTCTGCACCTCTGCTGGCACCATTCCTGTTAAAATGCAGCTAAAGGTATAGTAGCGTTTCATTTATCACTGAAGAACTAACTGTGTAAAAAAACTGAGCTTGGACTACATCTCATTAGTTGCTCTAGGTGGGTCAGAGAGTGGTAACCTGATTATTAGGTGGAGTCCACAGAAAAAGAATTCACTTAGTCCTTTCTCTCTTCTAAGTGTTGGTTGGGTCTGACCACCTCCTTTGCACCCCAGTGCATCTTCTGGCCCAGACCTACTTCATCTAGTCCCTGGACCATCTCAGCAGCTGCTTGAGGAGCTTGTGTCTCACCAGCCCTCCTTCCCTGCCTCCCACCCCAGAAGTCCACAGTGTTGCCAAAGTGAGCTTGAGAAGACACAGCTTTCGTTATATCACATGCCCTGGTGAAGAATGATAAGAGCTCTCTGTTGCTCTCCCAGTGCAGGAGGGAGGGAAGGATGTGACATTTGAGATGCCATAGAATTATTTAATCCCTTTGAGATACATGTTTACAGGCCCATTGTACAGGTGAGGAAACCAGTGTGTATCTTGCCTGAAGCCAGGTGGTAGTGTTAAAGTTAGAGCCTAACTGTTAGGGCCTGTCACCTTTCTCTGCTAAAACCCATGCTAGTTCTCCTGACCCTCGCTGGCCTCCTGGCTTTCAGGAACATTCATTCCCCAACCTCCAGGCCCACCATGTTCTTTGCTTTCCCAGCTGTTCTAATCATCTTTGCCCTTGGAAACTGTACCATAACAATCCACACTTCATTATGAACTGTTAAGAATTCTTCATTCTCTGATTATTTTTTTATGTTAGTCTTGTCCCAACTGTCTGTTCACTTCTGTGAGAAAGAGCATGCCCCTTACCTGTCCTTTGTCCCCCTGTGTCTCTCGCTTTTCCTGCATGTCCAGAACCATACGAGCTACCTAGTAGGCACTCCGCTGTTCTATAAATGGATGGTGTGGGCACATAGTAGCTGATCAATAGATGTGTGTTTTTGGCTTGATTGAAAATGATTTTTCTTTTAAATGAGGGTAGAGAACTCCAGGTCAGTGACCCCCTTTTCCCCAGTCTAGATGTGTGACACAGTGGCTCTTGGTAATGACAAGATGCTTCTAAGCCAGACTTTACCTCGCTGAGTCTCAGATTGCCCACCTTACCTCACCACACTTCAGTTGTGGGATGAGATGGGGTCATGACTGGTGGCCCGTGTATCTCCAGGGGGTAATGGTTTATTTTGCTTCTGATATTCCCTGGAGGGACATTTAAGATATTTCTACCTGCTTGGGGTGAAATGCCCGGTGCCTTGAGGACAGAATCTTTGTCCTCCGTAGGGCCTCATGGAACAAAACTGAATGTTATGGTCAGTCAGTGGGGTCAGCTGATTGATTCAAGTTTGTTCAAGTGTGTGTTCGTGTGGGACACACCTGCTCCTGTCTGAAGCTCAGGAAGAGAGCTAGCTAGCAAAGCACTGACATTTGGTCCATTTGCTAATCGGCAGTTAGTGTTCTGTGGTCAGTCTTGGCTGTGTTCATTTGTTCACGTGCCCACATTATTGTGGACACATATTAAGTATTTAAACACTGAAGTGATTACCACCCACACGTTCCCTAAAATGTGGGCTGACTTGTTGAAGCTGGAGGTTTTTTTTTTTTTAATTTTAAGGGAGACTGTTTAGCTTGTTTACTTATTTCTCTGAAAACACTTAAACCTTAAAAAGAATCTCCAGATTGTAAAATCAACATACTAATTTTAAAAATATACAAACATCATAGAAGTTGGAGTTCAGAGAAAGTGCAAGTCCTTTTTAACTCCACGCCAGAGAAAACTCAGTTAAGGGTTTGAGGCTTATTATCATCTGATTGTGTTCCTGTATTTATATACTAACATTATTATCATTTTCACTTAACTAGCAACAGACTATGCATTCTTATTGCAACTTATTTTTTCATTTTTCTATAAATGTTAATACCTCCCCTAAGAATTCCTTAAGGTGAAGCCCAGGTTGTGTGATGCGGGCAGAGGCTGTGGATGCCCAGGGTTTGTAGCTTTGGTGGCAGAGAGCTTTGCCTATGCTGTGCTGGACCTTGGCCATCAGTGACCTCATTCTACTTTAATATGTAGGTCTTTAAAGACTTATTTTTTTGAGTAATTCCATAGGAATAAACTGTTTGGAGTCCAGTTAGTTCTTTTCAGTTCTGACAGTTCTCATCCCCCAAATACACTAGTCTTCTGGAATGTAGTAATGTTTTATGAATGCAAATGGTATTTTGTAAGGACGCTCTACTTTGCCTGAAATTTTATTGCCAGAGGCACGAACAGTATAAGGAGCATAGTAATGTGCACAAGGATATGAGAAAAGGAGGATGAAGGTAGAAACATATCATTGAGTTAAAAAATTCCAAATCAGCTAGAAAGTCTTAAAAAGGGGCAGCATTGAGATTAGGAAGGTGATGACTTGGGCTTGAGAATACAGAGGGAAAGAGGCCAGCAGAAGGGTCCTGCTGATCTGCTTTAGAATAGCCTCCAGCCACAGGCCAGGCCCCTAACTCATGGCCATATGGGACTGAGACTAAAGCCTTTTCTAATTCTGATCCTCGACTCCTCCACCCACATCCATACCCTGCCCCCCCAAAGCCTATCAATTCAGCTTGATTACTTATTTCCTGGATATTAATGCATACTTTTTCCACTTTTATACATTTCTCAAAATGGATGCATGTTATAATCAAAGTTTATATCCAGTGTGGGTTTTTTCCTTTGAAAATCTGTATTAAAGTATGTCTCATAATAGTTGTTCCCAAGTGGAGGAAGAACACACTGGCGAAGGGTGGGGTCGAACCACACATAGTCCCTGCTTTAAGGAGCTCACAGTAGAGTGTGGGGAGACTGGGAATTAAGCAGATGGTGCTGAGTGAAAAATGCTTGGGAGATTAGGAACACCTAGGAAGGGTCTCAACGCAGCCCTGGGTGCCAGGAAGGGCCATCTAGAGAAAGCGGTTCTCATTTGGGGGATAATTTTTTCCCCCAGTGTCTCCAGTGAGACCTATGGAAAACACTGGAGGTTGTAATTCCTGGAGGTGATGGAGACGGAAGAGGGAGATGCTTTTGGCATCTAGTGGGTAGAGGCCAGGGCTGCTGCCGAACATTCCACTGTGCCCAGGGCAGCCTCACAACAGCAAACATATCCAGCCCAGGGTCAGTGGGACCAAGGATGAGAACACTGCAGAGTGCATGCAGCCTGGTGGTGCAGGGGAGGGGGCAGGATGCAGAGAGCCATAGCTATCCAGGGAAGAGAGTCGTTGCTAAAGGAGAGTGTGCACCACAGTGGAGAATGATGCGGGAGAAATGGTTCCTTTAGCTAAGGTGTGAAAGTGCCCTTCCTTTGGAGCTCAGAAGGGCATTCCTGACCATGGTGAATGTGTTTTAGCAGGATGGTAGTTACACACGCCAGATGTAGAGGATCCAGGGAGGAGTCAGGAGAATGAAAGCAGTTCTGTGAAAAGGGGCAATTAATGGTAATAATGGCAATTATAATTAAGTCTTCCTCTATGCCAGAAACTATGCCAAATGCTTTTTGTTCATTATTCAGATGAATCCACATGGCACCCCTATGAAATGTGGATAGATTTTATATGGATGATAAAATAGACGTTTAGAGAATGTAAATGGTTTGTCAAGGATTCCTAAATCATGGAGTTGGGATTCAACCCCAGGCAGTTTTGACTGTACCTACATTGTTTACTCAGGGAAGAAGATAGGCCAGAAGGGTCTGGTGAGTGTGTGTGCTTGTTTGTGTATGTGTGCCCATGAGTGGGTTTTCCTCCTGGATGGGAGAGAGTTTAAGATGGAAATAAGCCAGCTAGTAGTCAGAGAAAAATGGAAAATGCAGATCAGGTGGACTCCCAGATGAGGCAGGAAAGGCTAGGATCAAGAACCCAAGTGGAGGAATCAGCCTTAGATGAAGGGGAGTGGGGAGCACACCTCCCACTGTGGCAAGAGAAGAGGGAGAGGACAGATGCCTGCAGGGATAAGCAGGGAAAGGCAGTTGGAAGATGAAACCTCTCCCTCCTCTCAATTAGTCACAGTGAGGAAAGGAAGAGAGATAAGCATCAGGCTACTAAGTAGAACAGAAAACAAGAATTTGTAGGGGCCCCAGCCTGCAGGTAGGCAAAGAGAAGTTGGGAGAAAGCACTGATTTAGACAGACACAGGGTTGAGATTTTCCCAGATGGTTACAAGGGGAAGACAGTGGGTTGGCTTCATAATCTGATTTTAGGAGTTCATTGTCACAGTTGTACCTTCACCTGCTTAAATACCTTTAAGAAGGAGATGAAGTATAACTTTTCTTTTCACTGAAGTAAAAGACTTTAATAAAAGTGCATGAGTGAGAGCAGCTTGTTACTTGAGAATTGATTATATGTGTATATAATCAGTTAAAAATGATCTTCATGACTTTAAAGACTGGAGTTCCTAAAATCACTGGATATGGATCCATCTGAGATTGTTGATTTTAAGTCAGTAGAGTCCCAAACAGGGAAGCAGAAGGAATGCCAGGTTGACAATTGAGGTAATAAAGCCACTGATGGCCAATATCATCCAGTGCTTTACACTTCATGATCCTTTTATATGCTAAAGAATAAAGTCTTGTTGAAAAATTTTAAATTCTGAAGTAGAAAATGAAAGTGTTGTTCACCTGGGCCCACATCCAAGTAACTTAACCTTACTTGTAAATTTTGGAAACTGTACCTCCTCTTTTCCAATTGTTACTTCTTTTACTTTATTTTCTTGTACAAATGCATTGGCTAGCATTTCTATAACGAAGCTATGTAATCATGATAATCCTTGTCTGGTTTTTAACTTGAATTTTGCTAGTGTTTTATCATTAAGCATGATGCTGAGTTTTGTGTATATATATTGTGTTATTAAACCATTTTTATTATAAATGTATCTTGAATTTCATCAGTTGCTATCCAGCCTCCCGTGTATTGATCAGTTTTTCTCCTTTGACTTCTTAGTGTAGTGAAATACAGATTTTCTGGCAACAAAGTTTCCTTGTATTGAAATACTGCCTTCCTGCAGTGAATCCTACTTGATCATTGAGGGATACTCCTTTAATGTGCATTTGGATTTTATTTTGAATTTATGCCTCAATATTTATAAGAATACTGGTCTGCTTTATTATCATTATCATTATTACTTATTGTTTTGAGGTAAGCTTTGATATCTATGTTATTCTAGCCTTGGAAATACATGGGTGGAGCTCTGCTGTAGGCTTTGGACCAATTTAAAAAGTGTCTGATACGCTGATTTTTTGGAGGCTCTCCTGTGGTTGTGTTGGCTTTTTGTCTGTTTCCTAGTCTTCTATTGGCATGGTTTCCTCTGGGATTTACTTTGATAATATATGTGTTTCCAGACAACCATCTATTACATTTAGGCTTACAAATATCACTGTGAGTTGCACATAGAAATTTTTTAATTAGAGCTTATTTTCATTTACATTTGTGGGTATTTTCTTCTTAATTTTCTGTATTTATGCTATGCCCTCCTTGCTCCTCCACCTTTTTTCTTACTAGGATAGCTAGTAGTTTTTACTTATTTTATACAATATTACAATTTTTCAAAAAAAATAAGTGATTACTTGGTCAGTTTTATTTTTTTAATTTTTGATTCCTGGTTTTGCCATCTTTATCTTAATTAAATCCTCTTCCACTTTTCACCTTTTTCTTCTTTCTTAAGTTAGATGTTTTAATTCATTTAGTATTATTATTTTTGACTTGTAATTTTCATAGAGCTATGAAATTTCCTCTAAGAATAGCTTTTACCAAAGTTCATATTTCATACACATACTATTTTTAGTTCACATTCCACAGTTGAGTTTTTATTTCTGGTGGTGTAGCAGAATGTTAATAAATAATTTCCAAGTGTTTGAAATTTTTTGTTTTGTTTCTTCTAGTTTTATTGCATTGTAAGTGGGAACTATGGACTGATATTTCTTTTTTGTAATGTATTATCCCTTAAGTTTAGTATTATAGATGCTTGTAAACCTCCATGGGCATTTGAAAACCTTTGTAAATGTCCCACAGTTGCTTGAAATGAAAACGTGTTTTCCATTTCCAGGATGCAGAATTTGAAATGTGTCTCAGCTCAATCATATTTAATTCTTTTAATTCTATCTTTAGTTGTCTTTCCCCATTTAATCTATTAAGTGCTTATGTCTATTTCTTCTTGTTATCTTTTGTCATTTAAAAAATTTTTATTTGGTGATGTTGGGGGAGGCATAAATATTCATGATAAATCTTCATTAAGTGTACATCTTTAAACTTAAAATTATAATTTATTTTTCTTTACATTGTGAGGATTTTCTGCTTTTGATCCTTAATTTTCTGTAAAAATTTTTAAAAAGAAGGTTTTTTAATGAAAATAACCATGAATAATAATAATAATGATCCCTACTCTTCTTTTCTTGATACATCTTTTATTATTACTTTCAAACTATTTTGTCTTTTTGCTATATGTGTGTCTCTTGTAGACAAAATCCAATTAGAGTCTTGTTTTCAAATCTACTCTGGGGATATTTTCCTCAGGAGGAATTATCCAGTTCACATGTAGTGCTATGACATATATATTTGATTCTAGTTGATTTTTTGCATTCACTTATTTACTTCTGTGCAATTTCCTTTGTCTTCTGCCTTTTACTACATTATGTTTTCTTTGGTTAACAAACATTAAAAGCATTGGAATCTTTTTATTTTTATTACTAATTAAGTTTTTAACTTTAATGTGCTTTATGCCTCTGTTTGGGGATTTATTAACTCCAGAAAGAAGCAATTTGAGTATTTATTTATGTCCTGCCATGAAAGTTGAGAATATCCTCTAATGCCTCTTTACTCCCACGTCCTTATTTATGTTATTATCCTTAAGGATTTTTCCCCAGTTCTATATAATGTTATTGTTACTATTATATGGAATAATTTCTTGTTATTATAATTAATGACATTTAAGGGGGTTATCATTATGTTTTTCAATTATCATAAATTATTCAATCTTAATTCTAAATGTAAGTGGATTCAATGATCACATCCTCTGTTTACTTCTAAATTCCCTATTCGTGGGATGTCGTTTCTGAATCTTCTCTTGGTTGGATATATTACATCAATGAGTAGATTTTGAAGAAGAGCTAGTAAGTGCTGCATTTCCTGAAGGTGCTAATTGGAAAGTGCTTTTTTTTATTGTTCCTTCTTATAGACGGTTGCAAACACAGTTGAGAACTGAATGCTCAGGTCTTGTTCTCTTTCTCAAAGTTTTATGGACATCCCTTCACTGCTTTTTTATAATTGAATGTTCCTGTGAAAAAGTCAGGCATTCCTGCCTTTTTCCCCTGTAATTGACTAATTTTGAAGCATCTTGATTTTATAGTATTTAATGTTTCTCCTTGAAATTTTATAACTTTACCAAGATGTTTCAATTTTGATACTTCTCTGTTAGATTTTCCTGGAGCATCAATTATTCCTTTATTTCAATGAAATTATTTCCTATTACAGATTTGAGTATTTTGTTCTGCTCTGTTTTGTTCTGCTGTCTACCTCCAGAATACCTTTCATCTGTATGTTGGATCTCTGTTTTCAAACCTTATCTGTCATCTTCCCTAATTGCTTTCATCTACTTGTCCTTTCCCTCTGCCTTTTGTGCAGTTTTTTGAAGACTGTTTTCCACGTCATCCAACTTTGTTTCTGGTCTGTAGATTTCACGTCTTATTACTTTAATATATTTATTGGTTCTGCAATGATATTTTTGTTGTCAGTTTCTTTCTTCAACTGCCAGCTCCCCTTTCATCCCATTCTGATGTCTTACCATATCTTTGATCTCTTCTTTTATAGTATCTCTGTTAATTGTTGTATGTAATTTTCTTCTGTGCCTTGTTCTTTAAAAATAGATTATGCATTGGTCTTTTCCATGCCTTGTTTCTTTTTGTCGCCTTCCCCCCACCCCAGTTCATTTTTTTCTAACTCATCTTTGATTGGGACATAACTGTCAGAACTTTCACAGAGCCCCCACATAATGAGGGGGCTCTAAATTTCCTCTTTAAATTCTGCTTAATTCTGCTTTTAGAACCTGAGTTTAGGTCTTGATGGCTTGTCTTTCTCTGATAGACCTTCAGCAGTCTACTGGAGTCCTGGTTAGGCTGCTGGGCAATACATACTTGATGAATTTTATCTCTGAACTCTGTGATTCTAAGTTTCAAGTCCTGCTTTTGATTTGAGGGCCCCATTGGTCTATTGGTTTGGTGTGGCCAAACATTTTTTTTTCTCTGTTGAGATTTCCCTCTTTCTTTTCCTTCAGCCAAGCCTTTGTTTGTAGTTTGAGACAATTAGCCACCATTTTTTTTTTTGAAATCCGTTGGTTAGCTTAAAGCACATATCCTTCCTCTGAGGGATTTCCAAACACATCTGTGTTTTCAGATATTGATTCTTACTGTGGGTTTAGCTCTGCACTGTAGCTTTAGTGTGATATTCAGATAACTACCCCAAGTTTAGAGGTGTATTCTAATTAGATTTTGTTTATCATGAAAGCCTCCTCCTTGGAAGAGTGTAGGGTCCTGAACATTTACCCAAATCTTCGTATTTTCTGAATAAAATGCTCCAAGTCTTTCCTTTGTGTATTGCCTCATCCCACTTTAGAAATGTCAAGGACACCATGTAATGAACCCTTCTGAAGTTTTTTAAGGGAGGTATCAGTATCAGCATTTCACTGGCCACAGTGTTTTCTCTAAAATATTGTAAATCTGTCTTTTCTGAGTGTGCTCTTACTAGTTTCTGATGCTGCATTCTGCAACTTAGTGTTTTCCCATTAATTACTAAATAAGTGAAACATTTGTAAACATAGTCCTCTCCTTGACTCTTTAAAGGCTGCATAGCTATTATATTCATTCAATCAACAGCGTTTATGAGTAGAGCTAACAGTGTGATGGGGAAGGGAATTTACCATTTGGGGTGGTCTCAGGGACTGTCTCATAGGGGAAGGAACCCTTGAGCTTACTCTCCAAACTTGAGGGGCCTCTGGAATTGCCCGGAGGGCTTGTTACAGTACAGATTGCCGGGCCCTGCCCCGAGAGTTTCTGATTGATTAAGTGGGGAGTGGAATGTGAGGATTTGCATTTCTGACAAGTTCTTAGATGATCTAAAGGTGCTGTTCTAGGAACCCCACTTTGAGAACCATTGTCTTAAAAGATTAGAATTATTTGTATCTTCAAAATGTAGGTAAAATTATTCTATAGGGAGGAAAACCATGAGCAAACATGGAGACCTCAGTGTCTTAATGATGTCTAAGCCATTCTCTTCATTACGACCTTTAAATCCCAGCCTTCCTGATATATTTTAAGCTTCTCCATATCCAACTAATGAACACAGATGTCTAGTAGAATTATAGATAAATTAAGGTTAAATAAAAAATATGTACATACATTAGTAAGTATGGTAAAATATTCCAAGTGGAGGTTAATTTCAAAACACAATATGTAATTTGAATTTAAATCTGGTATCAACAGTATTCTGGGATTACTGGTTGAAGCCATGCCCTGGATATGCCATGAGGAGACGAGCCTCCTTGCCCAGTGTTTGTGGGACTGACTGCTCTTCTCCTTTTAGTTTTAAATGAACTGACCCTGATATTTCCAGATACCCTTAGTGCCTTTGTTGGCAGTGCACATTTTCCATAAGAAACAAGATGATGTTTCTCATGGGGTAGATTTGGCAGGCATAAAGCTACTACGTAACCTTGTTCAGATTCCATGAGGTTGGATTCTGAAGAAAGATAATTCAGTGTTACAGCTTTTGCTCTTCTGTGAATATTTTTGTCAGCAACTTTTCAGTCTTCTCAATGTGCTTCCAAAGTATGAACACACTGTTTGCATGCCTGAGAAGATCTTTGAACAGTCAAACTGCAGACGATAGATTTTGCACCTTTTCAGTTACTCTCCTGAGTGTAAAATTCAGAGCAGAGGAGACGCTGGGAGTTATTTGGGAATCTGCCTCCCCAGTGAAGAAAGACTCATTAGTGAGGCTATATGGGGCTTGGGCTTTAAGTGTGAGTTGCTTTTGTGAACTGAATAACATTTATAGAGTCTTTGCTGCTGATTTCCTCTCTCAAATTACGGAATTCAAGACGTTTTTTCCCTTGCTTAGAGAGCTTCTTCCAGAAACCTCAGGCACACACTGTTTTTCTTCAGACCCAGTTTCACTGTTTGAAAAAGGAAGATGACAGTAGACCAGCTTGGACAACAGGGTCTTTAAGGTGGGCTTGTTGTGAGCCTGTAGATAATTAACTTTTAGAGTGAACTCTTCTATTTGATTTCAGGAAGGCTTAAATAATATATCGTTTCAGTATTTTTCAGGGAAGCCAAGGAGAGAAAACTCTGCTCCTCCCTAATTTTGTCATACTTCCCTGCACTGAAGTGTTTATACAGTTTGGGGCTATGGGGGACTGTTGTTCCTCAGGCTTTGCAGAATATTTGCAAACAAGAATTAAAAGGTTTTTGTCGTGGGAAGGCATCCACAGACTCTCAAGTGTAGCCCCAGGTGATAATTCCAAGTGTCCCAGCAGTTCAGCGTAGCTTAGCAGTATTATAAATAGGAGGTGGAAGGATGCAGCCAGAGTACCTTCCCCAGGGATGATGAGGAAAAGGAAGATAGCCATTTACTCAAATACCAAGGACAAGTGGGGTCTTCAGAATCCTAATATCCCAAAGTCAGCAAATCACTGTGATGAGGATTCCTGAGCTTCATTATTCATTAGCAGGAGTGGAGAGCATGCCACATAACAGTAAGTTTTGTTTTGTTTTTCTGATCATGGAGGCTCTCTGGAATTGCTTAGGTTCCTAAACATGTAGTTTGATTTGGTGCCGCTGGTTAATTTTCTCCTGGAAAGCAGGCATGCATACACTCATTCATACAAGTCTCATCAGGGCCAGACCTGTGCTGGGCCCTAGGGGTGTAAGAACCAAAAGGAACCCATTACTTGTCCTTTGAAGAGTAATTTTGAGTAGCCTGGGGCCTCATCACTTTGAAAGAAGGTAATTTTACATATTGGAGAGAAGAAAAAGTGTGCATCATGTTTTGCACAGAAGTTTTAGCTGGTGGCCACATGCTAAGTACAGAACTTGACCATTTTTAATTGACCGCTTATCCAAAAAGCTCACAGCATCATCACCCATGCCAAGGGCCTTATCTCTAAAGAAAGATGGACCCAGCCACATGCTTTAATCTTAGATTCTTCTTGACAAGTTTTTCATAAAATACCCAAATCAGAAAAACAAAACTAGAAACTCATGGTATCATGTGACATGAGGGCTGCTAAGATTATTTAGAACCATAGAATCATAACATCTTTAAGCTGAGAGAGGACTTGCTGATAATGGAGTCCAGAGATTCCCCAGCCGGGACCCCATGAAAGGCTTACAAAGGCAGGTGGGCTATGTGCTGAGACCGAAAATATGTAGAGATCACTTGCAACAGGGTTTCCAGTTTCAGTACTATTGACATTTTGGGCCAGATCATTCTTTGCTGTGTATTGTAGATGTTTAAGCAGCATCTCTGGCCTCTACCCATAAGATGCCAGTAGCTCTCCCCTCCAGTTGTGAGAACCAAAAATGTTTCCAGATACTGCCAAATATTCCTGGGCTGGGAAAAAGGGGGCAAAATTGCCCCTGGTTGGGACTGCTGCTCTTTGATGACATAGGGTTAGTAGAAGAATCTGACTCTCATGACCAATCTTTTTGTGTTTGATTGGCATCCTGTCACTCATTCATTTGTCCATTCATTCATTTAGCACATTTGCTGAGTACCCGTTGTGTGAATCATCCCCAGTGCTGACGATACCAAAGCACATGGCAGGCACGGACCTGCTCTCAGGGTGCTTCTGTTCTAGTGGAGGGAGACGGCCCACGGTGAGGTATCCGTGTCAACAGGGAAGGACATAAAGCAGCAGCATGTGGTAGAGAGAAAATGAGTGTGGTCAGGGTTGTGGATGGGCGCTCGATTCCATGGGAATGGGGAAAGTAGGCCGACTTAGGTGGAGTTGTCAGGGAAAGCCCTGTGCAGGAGAGAACCTTTGAGCCCAGACTTGAATGATGAGGAGGCAGCTATACGAAAGTGGGCATTTAGTTGTCTCTAAGCAATCATAAAAAGTAAGGGAATGAATTAAGTCAGAAAAAAATCTTTCAGAATCTGAGAAGGAAATCTTATAAAACACTCCCTTTGTACAAAAAGGTTGACATCATGATCTGATATCCTCATTTAGCAAAATGATCGGAGTAAAGGCTTCAAAAGAATTGCTCAAGGTGAAGATGGCAGGCAGAGTCATCACGCCTGCTGGGAATAAATTCTTCTGCTTGCTGGAAAGGCACTTCTATATTCTTGTCTTTTTCTTTTTAGAGTAGCCCAGTAGTGAATAGGCTGGAAAACCTAAGTTTGTTAAACTTATCACTAAGGATTTATGGAATGTGGCGCTTGGCCAGATACCTGAGCACTTTGGTATTTTCACATGATGATAAATTCTACTGTTGTGGTAGCAAACAAATGTTTTAACTTTCTGTTGAGAAGGTCTTGGGGGGGGGGGGTGCAGTGATTTTTAGGAGTAAACTTACTTGCTGAAAGTAGATTGGAGATGGCAAGAGAAAATAATTTCCTGAGCTATTTTGTAAAAAAGTTACTAATTTTTTCTTCCAGGTCTGTATGTAAACACATCCTGTGTTTTTTCTGTTGTAAGATCTTAATAATTTGTTGGAACAGCAATGGATCTGAATGCACCAGGTAGTTGGTTTACTGAGGAGGAAGGATAGTCCTCTGACGGCTTCTGCTGTAGGTGGAGGCCAAGAGGAGAAAAAGAAAAATCTGTCTCCTTGAGTAGGAGGACTTGAAAGTGTTCATGATCCACAAGAGCCCAGTCATTGTTTACCTTTCCAGAAAGCAGTCTGGGTAGGACTTTCATCCTGGTGGCTTAGTTAGATCAGGAACCATGGTTTGGAGAGAGACAGACAGACCCAGGTGCCAGGCTTGTGTAATCAGTTTTGTCAGATATAAGAAATGAGACGGGAAAGGTCATTGCATTGTTTGCATCAGGACCTTGTGTACCACTGACGTAGGCAAACTTGGGACAAGTCTCATCAAAAGGAAGTGACTTGTCTATATTTTCTGAGCACAAGGCAATGTGCAGGTCTCAGAGGGATTGGTTGGGGGTTTTGTGGGCTTCTCCTCAAATAAAAGAAGTTCTAGCAAAAGCTCCTTACGTTCTCCACAAGTCAACAACCGTATATCATTTTTGCGTTTGTTTTTTCTCTGTCTCAGTTGTCACAGAGAGCAGGAAGGTATGGTTTCTAGATTCATTCACTGAAACTGCAGAGTTTAGACTTTGTGTGGTTGGCCAGAACTTCTGTGCCGGGAACAGTTAGACCATGGAGACATGCCCAAGGCCTGAGGTCAGTCAAGCTTTCAGACCCACAGAGGAGGTACTCAGTGCACGGTGCGGCCTTTCGCAGTGTGGAAGCTTCTGCTTCCTTTGCATCTTAATCAGTTCTGTAATGAAGACCCAGCAGCGTATCTGCAACTTCCTTTTAATTTTACAGTTTTTATAATGAGAGTTCTTGTAGTGTGAAAAGTATCTGTAGAAACCCAGCCAGCATTCTGAAGAGTCTATAAAGGAACACTGTGGTTTTCGCTCTGCCATTCGGGTGAGATTTGACTGTACAGGAGAGAAATTACTTACCTCTTGTTCTAAATGCTAGGGGCAAGTATGGCTTCAGTGTCCAAGGAACTTCCTGACGGGCCCGTGACGTTTCAGAGAATTCACTCAACACCAAGAATGGTTTTCCGTCACTTGAAAGAACAAGATGAGCTGAGATTTCATTTGTCATGGTTGCGTTTTGAGAATGAGAATGTTAGTGTCAGGAGGTGTCTTCATTCTGTTTTGTTTTGCTTCTCAAGGAGAATATTGTCAGGACACTTCTCAGAATTAGAGTTATCTAGTGAACTGCAGGTTCCCCTTTCCAGACAATGAACTCTAAAGCTAGTGAGATACCACCCTGCTTCCTCCCTTTCTTTGCTTGTCCCTTCTCTCCTCTTTTATCTCCTTGTTCAAATCACACGCTTCCTTTCCTAAGGACAGGAGAGCTGGCAGACGGCCTGTTGGCCTGTTGGCCTCAGTTAGCCTTATATCATTGCAAAGGAATGCATGAATTCTCCAGAAGGTATGTATGATCTCTTTCTGTGTTAGACACTCACTACCTGATTTCATAACAGGTCAGTCAGCCAGCATTGCTTCTTCTTTACATATCTGACATTTTTTTAGTCACTTACATTACATCCCTAGATGCTCGTCTCATCTTAATGATGATCCCAAAGGTATCTGTTAATGAACAATTACTCCAACATGTGCTATAATACTTAAAAACTTTATGCAGGAGACCAAAGCTAAAACGAGATAAACTGAAGACCCTCATCTTTGGCCAGAAGGTGCCTGGGTTGTTAATCTGCAGATTGCCTGCTTCAGACTTTGTGCTTATATAGTATACAAGGTCCCACAGATGGACCAGGAGGCCACATAGAACAGAGGCAGGACTCAAGGCCTCATGGTATTTCTCTGCTACTATTTAAATTCAGTCTCATATTGAGGGTTACATATGTGATTGCAAATTAATCCTTTCTCTTCTGAAAATTTGGTTTTGAAGAACAGCTGTGTCTCCCCTCTGAATTCCTTAATTATTTATCTTCCTTGATATGTTAAACCTTTCATTAGTGTGGTGAATTGCCAAGAGTACACAGAACTGCTTAGATCATGTAGCAAACAGTATAAACATTTGATAGGACATTTGAAGACACCACATGGTGAGCCAGGATCTATAGTAGCACCAAATGCTGTGGGATCAATGAAGGTAGCTTGTTGGAAGTTCTTTGTTGGTTTATTTTGCTGGCTTAATTTTTTAAAACTCTTAACATGGGAGTAGCACGTATGTCGTTTGTAGTTACTCAGAAGGGGACCGATTCTACTCTAACAGACAAAGCTCCTGTTAAATTTGGAGTGCACATGCCCGTATCTGAGATCAAGTTAAATAAAAATTAATTATTTCATATACTTGCATGTATTTATTCATACATAAAAATATATATGAATACATATAAAGATATATACATGAATATGTTGTACACACACACAGATCTATAGATAGATAGATGTTATATACCTTCTATATCTGCATTTGTGAGCGTGATCCTGTAACTACTGTTCCTGTGCCTGCAAGGAGATTTCACAATTTCTCAGCCTAGTCCTGTTTGGAAAGATGCTTTAAATGATCTTTAAATTATTAGAACTCATACTTCGACCATGACAAGAATAAATGTTAAGTAGTAATGTGGAGCACCCCTTGTTGCTAAGGGTAGCAACCCATATCTGCAAGTGAATTAGTGATTTTTGTCCCATTTTTCATCGTAAGCATGAAAATTCTTCCTTCCTCCCCATCCATGCTAATCAAGGACTTGCAATTAGAAATGTTATTCTACCAATGTACTCCACAGCTCTTGGACCACATCATAGTCAGAGTTTCTGATCTGCAAATACATTTGTAGACTGACTTAGGTTCCTGGTTTCTCTGCTTTTGTAGCTGAACTATTCCAAAGGTTATGTGTTCCACTTACCTGTCCTTGGAGAACTGTTTTTTCCAATCATAGGAAAGGAAAGAAAGGCACCAACAGCAGGTACTAACTGATTTCTTTTATTAGAATTGGGGTTCAGGAGAACTGAGGAGTTCAGTGTCTTACAAATGAAACTGGGTTTCTGGAGTGGACAGACGAGGAGCACCTCATGGTGCTTCTGATCCTGTAGCTCAAGGCTTTGAAGGAGGTTATAATTAGTTGTTATACATCCCTGTGGCTGTGGTGTTTTATTTCTGGTCCATAGTCCTGCAGTCAGAGGACAGGTTAGATCTGGCAAGGGCTGCACCTTGTAATTTGGACCCTTCCTGGAGACAGTTGGGATTTTGACTTGAAGACCATGCTTATGCCTCTGGGCCATGCGAGCTTAAGGAACAGTGCTGGCCACGCTGACCTGGGCGAGGGTTGATGGTGGCAGGATTGAGAACCCTGTGAAACATCAAGGACTCCTCCTCTCCCCAGTTAGGTCTGAGCCGTGCGTTAGAAGGAAACACAGTGACGCTGTGGACTGTCTTACCTTTGCAGGGGCATTCGGGATCCCTGGGACTCTGAGCACAGAAAGTGGGTGGGCAGACAATGGAACTTCAAATTGGTGTTTAAGACTGAGAAAGAGCAGCCTGGGTCCATAATTTCCCTTTGCCCATTCTCTTGTACATATTCTTTCACAAGATCTCTAGATTTTTCTAAAGATATGTCTTCAAGAGTTTGTCAAACATGGAAAACTAGATTTGGGTTTCTTATCAAAAGCCCTCATTTTGAAATCCCTAAACTATGAATGAGATTGACCAACAACTGATAATAAGTAGTACTAAAGAGTAATGGCTACTTTGAATGGTCCAGAGTTTCACCTTAGGAGGACTAACCACCAGGCGCTAGCTTATTCGAGAATGAGTCCATATTCGCTAGCAGGGATTGGGGTGGTGTTTAGAGTCCAGTAGTCCGACACCTGTCTAGCCTGGGGGGGCCTGGAGATACAGTATGGAGGGTAAGAGATGGGGGTCCTTGTCTGATTTGTAGATTCATCTCGTGACCTTCTGAACGAGTGCCTCTTTTTCGTTAGTTCAGAAGCCGCTTCTTCTGCTTTTGATTTTGTCGATTGGGTTAATGAGGGAAAAGAAAGCATTGCTAATCTCCTGATTTAAATGAAGTAAGTAGCTATGAGGTCAAGGCTTTCACCTTTAAACCATGATTTTGTAGCAGATGAGTGTCCGCTTAGCCTTGAAGGGTCGCAGCTCTTCCTGGCTGGATGAAGTGGTCACAGAGGCAGAGCTTGCTCCTCTTTTCCCTCATTGGTGTGGGTTTCTCAGAGGATTCTGTCAGCTGTAAAAACAGCCTGTGGCTGGCGATGGGTCATCCTGAGGAGCCCCTTCCTTTGTCTCTCTTCGGCCCTGTTCCCTTCTCCTCTCGCTCTCACTTTGTGCACGCCTCTGCATCCTCAGTGTCCCAAACACATCGAGTTTCTGTCTCTTGGGTTGTGTAGGCCATGCTGGAAATTTCTGTTTTCTTCTGTCAGCATCTTCAGGAGAAATGTGTGCACAAAGCAGAATGGCTTTCAAAGGAGGCTGCCTCCTGGTTTTAGTACTTGGTGCAGATCCCGTTGAAGGCCATTCAGCTGTACCTGACGCTGGTTCTCTCTGCAGCCCGGAGATTAACCTCTTCTAAGGCTCTGAGCTATTTTTGAGGTAGAAGCTGCAACAACATTAAAGCTAGAACCCATTAGGAAATCACTTTCATCATCTCTTCTTTTTCCAAATCAGTGGCTTTTTTTCTGATCTCATAACCCTTTAATCTCCTTTGTCGCAGAACAAGGAGGCTTGTTGGTTTGTGTTTGCGTCCAGTGAAGTTAGAATCCTTGATCCTATCCTTGGAAGGCACCGAGATACCAAAGAAGTACATAGAGAGATCAATTTTCCTTCTGGGTGGATGACTTAATGCCGAAGGTGCCCTGCTTTTCCTGTGCAGAACGGTAATTTTTATTGATGTTGTGCAAACCAGCCTCAAAATTTCCAAAAGACACACAGCAAAAAGCCTTTTGTTGTGTTATTTTCTAAAGGCTTGAAGTTTTGAAGGGAAGAGATTTTGTTTTCCTCTCGGCCACACAATGGAGCTTTCAGAGAACCTCTTCTAAAAGGCATAGCTACAGCCTTTGTGTTGAAGGGTGTGTCTGTTGGCAGGCTCTGCTGAGGCAGACAGACTGGCTGGTGATTAACAAAGGTCATTAGACTTTGGAATCTGGCAAGCAGAGTCGGATGGTATGTCTTCTGTGTGTGGAAGGACGACTCCTAAGAAGCCAAGGCGTTCTGGAGGTCCCCCCACCCCCACCCCCACCCCCAAGTCCTGCTGTAGAACAGGGTCTGGTGCAGGACCGGCCTGCTATACCCAGTGCTCTGGTGGGACTAACGCACACACTTATCAATCATGGGATAAAAGAACCTTCAGAGATCTTGGTGAATGACATTTGAGGAGGAGAAAGGTGCTGCTTTTCGGAAAGCAATGAAAACAGTTCCTTCTTTGTTGGGAGAAGAAGAGCATAGGAGGCGCCCAGCCTGCCCTTCTACTGTGCCTTTCTGATTGTCAGCCTAGCAGAATCCCAGAGAAGCCATGTTGTGCACGGAGGAGAAGCTCTGAGCTAAAATGGCTGCTCCTAAAGCTCAGAGGACTAGGGCAGCTTAGTGAGTCTTAGAGCTTCAGTGACGCAGGAGCTCATATCTCTTGAAAGTGTGATAAACACATTCAGCAGAGCTGGGGCTTGTTTGGCTGAGATGAAAGGACTAAGCTGGGGGGATGGGGAGTGCACAGTGGAGATGATCTGCTTTTTTCTGTGAAGTGTTCTAAATGCAGGAGTCGTCTGCACCATGGAAAAATTTGTTTTCAGGTCTAATGGACTGCGCGAAAGGAGAAGTGGGGTGGGGCCTCTGTGACTGCTGTAATTTGATCCAGAGCTGATAGCAACCTCTTCCATACAATTTGGGTTGGTGCTTAGACATAAAAGCTTGTGTATCTGGAATATTGAGACTTAGTTAGCTGAAAAGACTCTGGTGCACGGTTCAATGTTTATTGAAAAAGGATAAATTGCTGGGTGAAAGAAGAGGAGTTAAATATGTGTCTCACTCTGCAAGCTCAGTCCGTCCAGAGCTGGACTTGCCAGAAGTTATTTTAGCAGTCTATCAGCAGGAACATTCTTTCATGGAAAATCCTCCTGCAATGGCTCCTTTCACTACATTGACATTTTACTAGACCTTGTTCCTCCTGCAGAAATAATTTATCTTTTACAATAAAAGCATAGGAAGTTGCCACACAATGTAAGTATAGAAAGATTTGGCTACAGCTTTAGTTCTTGGACATCTGGTTCTAGATTACAGCGACTCAGTAGAGTTTGCAGTGAGCTCAATGAAGTCACTCACTCATTAAGATAATAACTGGGTATCTCAACTCAGGATACATATTAAGATAGGAAGGACTACACCTTCTAATACACTTTAAAGTTCTTAATGGTGGGCCTCTCCATTGAGTTAGTGGGAAGCTCTCTGTATCTTTCAATCATGCAGTAAATGGTAGAGTGAAGGCATCTGGGTAAATTTTGCTTTTTCAAAGCTTTTTGTATTTAAGTAGAGACTCCACTCCATGTTTATGAGGGAGAGAATTGGGGAAATAGCAAGTCATGGCTTTCAAGCCCCTCTTCAAAGCTGCAAGTTTCTGTTGTGCTTAATGTAAATTGAAGTACCAAGGTGCTACTTGAAACTAGAAACTGGATTGTCATCTAAAGTTGGTTGTCTAAAAATCACATGAGAAATATTTTATGACCTAATTAGATTGGAGAATCTGTTAGGTTATAATTGGTAGGTAGTAAAAAGCGAATAACCATTTAGTTCATGGAAAAAAAAACATACTAAACTGTTTGGGAACTGGAGGAAAGAGGTGTGTGCAATATTAGTTAAGATACTATTATAATAAAAGGTACAAAAATGCTCTTTCTGCCACCACTCCAAGATTCAGTACTGTTTCACCATTTGGTGATAAACCTCATTGTCACTATATTACAACAGCTAATGAAGATTGGAATTTGGCCTGTCCTGTATGGACATCCTCTTTACTTCTGAGAAGGTTCTAGTCCAAAAAAAAAAAGGGTCCCAGTAAGAATCAAAATCAGTATTAACTTTCCAAGAAATTTGAATTCAGTCAAGAAATTCAGAAACTACTAAAACTTTTGAAGTATTAAGGGTTTCCTTGACAAATGTCTTTTGAAGATATAGTCATATCAGGCTAGAAAAAGTTTATCTGTTTTTTTCCACCCCTTCTTTGAAGTTATGAAGTCAAGGACATCATCCCTATTATGCCTGATTGCCTTTCTTTGGCCACTGTTCCAACTGGCAAAGTTCAGTAAGAGAAATCTGCCCATAGTGGAATTTTTTCCTTTACTGCACTTGTAGCCACATCAGCTTGGGCTATGCAGTTAGTACATTCTTCAAGATGTTTTGTTCTGACTTCTCCCCCAGGTCCCTAATGTGAGAGAGTAGACCCAGATCATGGAGGTGCTTCAGTGTGATGGCTGTGACTTCAGAGCCCCATCTTACGAAGATCTCAAGGCGCACATTCAGGATGTCCACACAGCGTTTCTGCAGCCAACTGATGTCGCTGAAGACAATGCTAATGAGCCACAATCCGGGTCCATGAATGCCAGTAATCAGACAGAGGTGGAGTTTTCTTCTATAAAGGATGAATTTGCGATTGCAGAAGATTTATCAGGTAAATCTGTCCTCAGCTTGGCCAATCTGATCTAGTCCATTGCTCTCGTCTATTTTTAGCCTGTGGCCATGGCCCTTGGTAGGCGCGGCTTCTAAGAGATTTTTGCTCCTCCTGAGCCATTTTTGTGGTTTGGATGTCATGTTCCTCTTCCTGAGTATTCTAGGTTATTGTCCTTTCAGCTTCCTATGTCTCTTAAGTTTTCTTTCAATTCGGAGGACAAGGTACTATCTTAGAAAGTTCTAGAATGAATAATGCAGTCTGTGAAACTTGTATTTTTATAGCGATATGGCACATTAATGGAGAAGATAGGAGGATTGTACCTAAAGCACCGCCTCTTTGACCATAAGAAGCCATGTGTGTATGTTCATTGATGATCCGCTAATTCTCTCCAGGGCCTCACCTTGAGATGGTAGGCCTTTCGAGTGTGATGTTGACTACCGAAGAATACTTGAAAAGAAAAAATTGATGTGCATGACTGATTTTCTTATTTCTCTCATGCTTTGCTTAGCTTTGCTTTTCCCACTTACCTTATGCTTTCTCTTTAGGTCCAAATGCAACTGCACTGGGAACTGGAAGTTACTATGGCCACAGTCCAGGATATTACAGTCAGCATATTGCCCCTAATCCCAAACCAACAAACAAGTTTTTTCAGTGCAAGTTCTGTGTACGCTACTTCAGGTCAAAAAACCTCCTCATTGAACACACCAGGAAGGTCCACGGAGCTCAAGCTGAAGGGAGTTCGGTGGGACTGCCTGTTCCAGGATCCTTAAATTACAATATCATGATGCATGAGGGATTTGGAAAGGTCTTCTCTTGCCAGTTTTGCACATACAAGTCACCAAGGAGGGCAAGAATAATGAAGCATCAGAAGATGTATCACAAAAACAATTTGAAGGAGACCACTGCTTCCCTCCCCGCCCCTGCTCCGATGCCAGACCCCCTGGTCCCACCCGTGTCCCTGCAGGATCCCTGCAAGGAACTGCCTGCAGAGGTTGTGGAGCGCAGCATCTTAGAATCCATGGTCAAGCCTTTGACCAAATCTCGAGGTAACTTCTGCTGTGAGTGGTGCACCTACCAGACCCCTCGCCGCGAACGCTGGTGTGACCACATGATGAAGAAACACCGCAGCATGGTCAAGATCCTTTCTAGTCTCAGACAGCAGCAAGAAGGGACTAATCTGCCCGATGTACAGAACAAAAGTGCCCCCAGCCCCACTTCCAATTCCACCTATCTGTCCATGAATGCTGCAAGCCGGGAGATACCCAACACCAACATCTCCAACTACCGAGGCTCCATCAGTAACTCCATCATGAGACCCAATGCTTCTTCCACTTCCAAGTTTTCGCCCATGTCTTACCCCCAGATGAAGCTGAAGTCACCTCACAATTCCGGCCTAGTGAACTTGGCAGAGAGATCCCGTTACGGAATGGCTGACATGACCAATTCTTCTGCCGACCTGGAAACTAACAGCATGCTGAATGACTCTAGTTCTGATGAAGAGTTAAATGAACTAGACAGTGAGAATGGTTTGAATGCTATGGATCACCAGACGTCAGGCATGTCTGCCGAGCAGCTGATGGGCTCAGATGGCAACAAATTACTGGAGACCAAAGGGATTCCATTTAGGAGATTCATGAATAGGTTCCAGTGCCCCTTTTGTCCTTTCCTCACCATGCATCGGCGTAGCATCTCCCGTCACATAGAGAACATCCACTTATCTGGAAAGACAGCCGTCTACAAATGTGACGAATGTCCGTTTACTTGCAAGAGCTCGTTAAAACTTGGGGCTCACAAACAGTGTCACACGGGTACAATGTCAGATTGGGATGCTGTGAATTCCCAGAGCGAAGGCATTTCTTCCTCACTGAATGAAGGTGTAGTGGCTTATGAGAGCTCGAGCGTCAACGGCAGAAAGTCAGGAGTCATGTTAGATGCCTTGCAGCAGCAGCCAGCACCGCCCCCTCCCCCGCCCCTGTCACAGCCGCAGCCCGCGCATCAGGTGCCGCCCCAGCCCCCACCCCCGCAGCCGCAGCCCCCCGTGCCAGCCCCGCCCCTGCACCCCTACAAGTGCACCATGTGTAATTACTCCACCACGACCCTGAAAGGGCTAAGGGTTCATCAGCAGCACAAACACTCATTCTGTGACAACTTGCCAAAATTCGAGGGGCAGCCCTCAAGCCTACCGTTGGAAAGTGAGACAGACAGCCACCCCTCTTCCAGCAACACTGTGAAGAAAAGTCAGACCTCAATTCTTGGGTTGTCCTCCAAGAACAATTTTGTAGCTAAGGCCTCTAGGAAGCTCGCTAATGACTTTCCTCTTGATTTATCACCCGTGAAGAAGAGAACCAGGATCGACGAGATAGCAAGCAACCTGCAGAGCAAAATTAACCAAACCAAACAGCAGGAAGATGCGGTGATCAATGTCGAGGATGATGAGGAGGAAGAGGAAGACAATGAAGTGGAGATAGAGGTTGAGCTGGACAGGGAAGAAGAGCCGGCTGAGCCGATCATGGAGGTGCCCGCTCCGTTTTCAGCCCAACAGATTTGGGTGAGAGATGCCAGTGAGTCCCAGAAGGAGCCTAACTTCAGAAGTATCACCCACGACTACAATGCCACCAATGGGGCTGAGATTGAGCTCACCCTTTCTGAAGATGAAGAGGATTATTACGGCTCTTCAACAACCATGAAAGATCACCAGGTTTCCAATACGGCTCTGCTCAACACCCAGACTCCTATGTATGGAACTGAGCACAACAATGAAAATACAGACTTTAGTGACTCTGGAAGGCTTTACTATTGCAAACACTGTGACTTCAACAACAAATCTGCCCGGAGTGTCAGCACCCACTACCAACGAATGCACCCATACATTAAATTCAGCTTTAGGTACATCTTGGACCCCAATGATCACAGTGCGGTGTACAGGTGCCTGGAATGCTACATCGATTATAACAACTTCGAAGATCTGCAGCAGCATTACGGCGAACACCATCCGGAAGCCATGAATGTGCTCAACTTTGACCATTCGGACCTGATCTACCGGTGTCGGTTTTGTTCCTACACTAGCCCGAATGTGAGAAGCCTGATGCCACATTACCAAAGAATGCATCCCACAGTTAAGATTAACAATGCAATGATATTTTCAAGCTATGTCGTGGAGCAGCAGGAGGGGCTGAGTACGGAGTCCCAGACACTGCGGGAGATTCTGAACTCGGCTCCCAAGAACCTGGCGACTTCCACTTCTGTGTCTCGTGGTGGTGGTATGCCGGCTACGTTTAATAAAAACACTCCTTCAAAGACCTTTACTCCAGAATGTGAAAACCAGAAGGACCCCTCGGTTAACACCGTTGTTGTTTACGATTGTGACGTTTGCTCGTTTGCGAGCCCCAACATGCATTCTGTCTTGGTTCATTATCAGAAGAAACACCCTGAAGAAAAGGCTTCCTACTTTAGGATCCAGAAAACCATGCGAATGGTGTCTGTGGACAGGGGCTCTGCCCTTTGTCAATTATCATTTGAGGTGGGTGCTCCAGTGTCTCCCAAAATGTCCGACATGGGTTCCCCACCCCCCCCGCCACCCCCGCCACCAGACCTCAGTACTGAGCTTTACTACTGCAAACACTGTTCCTACAGCAATCGGTCAGTTGTGGGGGTGCTTGTCCACTACCAGAAAAGACACCCAGAAATAAAGGTTACTGCCAAATATATCAGACAGGCTCCTCCCACAGCTGCGATGATGAGAGGGGCCGAGGGGCTCCAAGGCTCCCCTCGGCCACCCGCCCCCATGCAGCTGAACCGAAGCAGCTCTGAGCGAGATGGCCCCCCTGCGGAGAACGAGATGTTCTTTTGCCAGCACTGTGATTATGGGAACCGGACGGTCAAAGGTGTCCTCATTCATTATCAGAAGAAGCACCGAGACTTCAAGGCCAACGCAGACGTGATCCGGCAACACACGGCCACCATTCGAAGCCTCTGTGATCGGAACCAGAAGAAGCCTGCCGGTTGTGTGCTTGCCCCCCCCTCAAATGTGGAGCGGGACAAAACGAAACTCCGAGCACTCAAATGTAGGCAGTGCCCCTATACCTCCCCCTACTTTTATGCACTGAGGAAGCATATCAAGAAAGACCACCCCGCCCTGAAGGCCACCGTCACATCCATCATGCGCTGGGCGTTTCTAGATGGCTTGATAGAAGCTGGCTACCACTGTGAGTGGTGCATCTATTCGCACACAGAGCCCACTGGTTTGCTCCTTCATTACCAGAGGAGGCACCCAGAGCATTACGTCGACTATACTTACATGGCTACTAAACTCTGGGCTGGGCCAGACCCATCCTCTCCCTCTCTCATGCCAGCTGAAGCCAAAACATACAGATGCAGAGACTGTGTTTTTGAAGCTCTCTCCATCTGGGACATCACCAATCACTACCAAGCATTCCACCCCTGGGCCATGAATGGTGACGAGTCGGTGCTGCTGGACATAATTAAGGAGAAAGATGCTGTGGAGAACCCCCTCGCTCCATCCGAAGAGTTGGTGGGCCCCATGAGCTGTGAAAACACTATGCCCCCTCCACTCCCCGAGCAGGAAGCTGAATGCCCAGAGGATGCAAGACTTTCCCCAGAGAAGAGCATCCAGCTAGCTTCCGCCAACCCCGCCATATCCTCCACCCCATACCAGTGCACTGTGTGCCAGTCAGAGTATAACAACTTGCACGGCCTTCTCACCCATTATGGGAAGAAGCACCCTGGCATGAAAGTGAAGGCCGCCGACTTTGCCCAGGACATCGACATCAACCCTGGTGCCGTCTACAAGTGCAGGCACTGCCCATACATCAACACCCGCATCCATGGTGTCCTGACCCACTACCAGAAGCGACACCCGTCCATCAAGGTGACTGCCGAGGACTTCGTGCATGACGTGGAGCAGTCTGCTGACATGGCCCAGAACGACGTGGAGGAGACGAGCAGGATCTTCAAGCAAGGGTATGGTGCCTACCGTTGCAAACTGTGTCCATACACGCATGGCACTTTGGAGAAGCTCAAAATCCACTATGAGAAGTATCACAACCAGCCTGAATTTGATGTCTTTTCCCAGTCGCCCCCGAAGCTGCCAGTCTCCCTCGAGCCCGAGATAACCACTGAAGTGAGCCCCTCCCAAGTGTCCATCACCGAGGAGGAGGTGGGAGAGGAGCCCGTGTCCACTTCTCACTTCTCTACCTCGCACCTGGTCTCCCACACTGTGTTCCGGTGCCAGCTCTGCAAGTACTTCTGCTCCACCAGGAAGGGGATTGCCAGGCACTACCGCATCAAACACAACAATGTCCGGGCGCAGCCGGAGGGCAAGAACAACCTGTTCAAGTGCGCCCTGTGTGCCTACACCAACCCCATCCGCAAAGGGCTGGCGGCCCACTACCAGAAACGCCATGACATTGATGCATACTACACACACTGCCTGGCGGCCTCCAGGACCATCAGCGACAAGCCCAACAAGGTGATCATCCCGTCCCCGCCCAAGGACGACTCCCCGCAGCTCAGTGAGGAGCTCCGGCGCGCGGTGGAGAAGAAAAAGTGCTCCCTTTGCTCCTTCCAGTCCTTCAGCAAGAAGGGCATCGTGTCCCATTATATGAAGCGCCACCCGGGGGTGTTCCCAAAGAAGCAGCATGCCAGCAAGCTGGGGGGCTACTTCACCGCCGTCTATGCCGACGAGCACGAGAGGCCTGTGCTGATGGAAGAGGAGGAGAGAGGCAGCTTTGAGAAAGCCGAGGTGGAGGGAAGCGAGGCGCAGGAAATCGAGTGGCTCCCGTTCCGCTGCATCAAGTGCTTCAAGCTCTCCTTCAGCACCGCAGAGCTGCTGTGCATGCATTACACTGACCACCACAGCCGGGACCTGAAGAGGGACTTCGTCATTCTGGGCAACGGCTCCCGCTGGCAGAACTCCGCCTACCAGTGTAAGCATTGTGATAGCAAACTGCAAAGCACAGCGGAGCTGACCTCACACTTGAACATTCACAATGAGGAATTCCAGAAGCGTGCCAAACGCCAGGAGAGGAGGAAACAGCTTTTGAGCAAGCAGAAATATGCAGATGGTGCATTTGCAGATTTCAAACAAGAGAGGGTAAGGATATGTTTTGATTTCCCTTCCCCCAGGAGGCCTCTCGTCACTGGTGCCCACGTGCACGTCTCCGCTGTCAGCCAGAGCGCTCCAGGCTTCCTAGTGACTTAGCTTGCCAGAGAGTCAATAAGTCAATTAAGCATTCCGAGCCTGATTATCCCCCATTCCCTGCCTGCCCTCCTCCGCGGTCCTCTTGCCTCCCTCTCACTCCCCACAAGGCTCCCCAGGGGAGGGTTGGGGTGGTTCTCTCCTGCCGAGTAGCCTTATCTGCGGCCCAGTTACACGACAACGCTCGCTCTTTCTTTCCTAAGGCAGTTGTGGGCCGCCTCTTGGTATCACTGGCGCTTCTCAGCCACGCCTTGGTCTGCAGTGTCTGCTACAGGAACCCGACCTCTCAAGGAGTAGATTTTTTTTTTTTTTTTTGGGTCAAGAAGTTCGCTAATGGCGTAGCTGTGCAACGGCTCACCTGCGTAGTTGAAATTGGCTGGAAAACCAAATAACTTGGTGGCAGTGACGATGAGGTGTCTCCGCAGAAATCTTCTCTACTCACCAGTCGTAACATGTCTGGGTTCCAGAGACCGCATAGTAGGCAGTGCTCCACGACTTTCACAGATCCGTTACGTAGAGATGCTCACGTTGCTCTCCCTCAGTTTTTAACCTGCTAATCTGCTTTAAAATAAAATGTGCTAGTAAGCTCCAAGAATAAATGCCGGCAGTCGAGGGCGGGCTCGGAGTACTGATGGCTACCACTGTATTTTACCAGCCTTTTGGTCACTTAGAAGAGGTGCCAAAGATCAAGGAGAGGAAGGTGGTGGGCTACAAATGTAAATTCTGTGTGGAAGTGCACCCGACTCTGCGAGCCATCTGCAATCACCTCCGGAAGCACGTCCAGTATGGCAGTGTCCCCGCTGTGTCGGCCGCTGTGAAGGTGAGGACTGAGAAGGTCTGGATGAGCATTCCTGTGTGCGAGCCCTGCGGGTTACTGATTAACTCCCTTGCTCAAAGCAGCTCAGGAAAGGGCCTCCCAGAATGTGGGCATTCCTGAGTTATGCTTGGATTGGTCTGGCTTGTTCTGATTTCTTTGCAGGTTGGACCTTCCTCACGTTCCGTGTCTCGACCCGGTCGCGTTTTGATCTGGTTCCCTTCCACGTGGATAGTTTGGCGGAAACAGAAGATCCGGGCCTCTCGGTACAGGAGGCTTTGGGTCGCCCTTCTGTTCTGCATTTAGTGCCATTACGTGTTTGCTCTTCCGAGTTGCCCGAGCTCTTGAGACGAATCAAGTGCGTTCTGTTCCCATCATCTTCTGCTCCTCCCACTGCCTGCCTTCTTACTGTTCTCATCTGGCTGATGGTGCAGACAGCCCAGGAGAATCTGTCTCTTACTTCTTATCCTGGGTCCTCTGAGGAGCGTGAGAAACACTAAATCTGAAACGAAAAGCCTCTAAGTCACAGTTGGCCGTGAGAGCCCGCTGACCTTATTTGCCTCCTCCATCCCCTCTCCCCATATGTTGCTGACAAATGCCTTCCCTCTCCCCACAACCATTATAAGGCCACCTGTTTTGAATAACGTAATCCTAATAGCAGCCACTGTTTGAATGACCAAGCCACCATCCCTGCCTTCCAGGAGATTGCTGAGTACTTAATCATTTTTGAGCGGAGAAGTCAGTTCAGGGCTGTGGCTACGTCAATGTATTTTTTTGTCATCTGCCCTTCTTGATCTTGCATCCTGTTTGGCCAATGTGGCATAGAGGTTAAGTCTCTGCTATTCTTCCTTAAAGACTGAAGCCTTGTGGCTGTTAGCAGAGCAGTGGCACCCAGGCACAGTGGCGTTGGCTTCTTCCACGCCACTGTGGTGTGTCCCTGGCATGTTTTCTGGAACCACTCGAGGGAAACAGGGCAGCTCTTCCTGGGTAATCAGTAATCCAAGGAGCCACCTTGATGTGTAAGCGACTTAAAGCCAGGCTGCTCCTTAATTTTTTCGATTGATTACACAGCAACCTTCATTCAAGGGATGAAGTCATCATCTGCAGGGCAGGGGCGGCAAAGGACAGGATCTTCATTTCCCAGTGATGGCCCAAGGCTCCTAGATAACCAAACTACTCTGCTTTTTCCTCTTCCTTCCTTCCTTCCTTCCTTCCTTGACTCTGAGCCATAACCCTAACCCTGCTTTATGTCAGTTTAGTTGGGATCCCAATTGGAATTTTCTTTTTAAGGTGGGAGATGAATCAGTGAACTGTCCTCAGAGTGGGAGAGCCCCTCTCACGCTTCCCGGGCAGTAGCAGCCTATGTCTGGACATGTTGCCTTAAAATCACCTCCACTGCATGGAGAATGGCAGTCAGGGAGCCGGAGAGGCAGGGGAGGAAGCCTTACCAGGACATGCTGAGGAGTCTGGGAGCATGAAGGGAGAGGAGGAAAGCTGGGGGCTATGATGATGGATATTTATTTTGTTGGTGGGGCATGTGTGTGTGTGTGGTTCTCTTAGCAGGAGGCTGAGGACCCTTCCCACTTGTTCTTGGATGGACTGGAAGCTGCCAAAGATGCCGGCGGCACCCTGGTGGACCGGGTGGATGGTGCACACTGCTTGCTTGATGGAATGTTGGCGGATGAGACCCGGCCGGGGGGATACCATTGTAGTCAATGTGACAGAGTCCTGATGTCCATGCAGGGGCTGCGTTCTCATGAGAGGAGCCACCTGGCCCTGGCCATGTTCACCCGTGAGGACAAGTACAGCTGCCAGTACTGCTCCTTTGTTTCTGCTTTCAGACACAAGTAAGTGCTCTGGAGGGGTCGTTGGTGGTGACTGGGAGGAGGTGTCAGAGCGGAAGGCAGCCAGGCTAGAGCAAACGACCTCAGGAAGTCAGAAAGCCCCTTTCAAGATTCCCTCCTGCTTAGTTGACTGTTACCTTGAGCCTCAGTCACCTTATCTGAAAACTGGGCCTAAGAACGTGGTTGACATTAGACCTGGCTGATAACAGGCATTTTTTTTAAATGACGATATTTGAGGTATTGCTCTAGTGCATAGCATGCAAGGGAAGACCAGATAGTGCATGTGTTTACTGGTACATCTGTCAAACATTCATCCAGAACTCCATCATCATTTGAGGAAGTAAAGTTTCATTTGGGAAACTGCGTGGCTAAGGAGGTAAAATTAGGACTATCAACTCAACCTATGTAACCAAAGAATCATGGAATCATGGCTTGGTATTTTTAAAAAGACCTTGAAAGGAAAGGAGTTTATGGATACCCAAGAGAGGGCCTTGAAGTACAGGTGGTTGAGGGAGCTTCCTGTTGCCCATCACCGCTTTGAAATTGTCAGTTTGCGGTATTGGGTAAGGAAGGCCTTTCAGGGCGATAGGAAGAGGGATGGTCCTGAGAAGGAACAAACTTCTGTTGCCTTTCTTTTTCAACTGTCTAAGAGAGACAAATGTTTCACACAGTGTTCTACAGTCGTGGGGGAAAGGGGACTGATTCTAAGACTGACATGGTTTATTTTTATGGTAATTGAAAATAGATGTTGGACCGTTTGCTTTTTAAAAAAGTGCTCGTTAGTGCTTGTGGAAAGGCAGGAGGAGGCAGTGCTTCTACAGAGGATAGGATGAGTTACGAACTCTTTATTACTAGACAGAGCCTAGTATCTAATCTGGTCGTCAGATCCATGCGCTGGCATAAAACTTGTGTATTCTCATCAATTCAGTAAGTCTTTTTTGACCAGCCTCTCTCCCGTTTCCTGACGCACAGCAGAACCTCAATGAATCATTGTGAATGACTGAGGGTGCCCTGTGCTGAGCACCGTGCTGGGGCATAAAGATGAGCAGGACATGGTCAGTGATCTGAGGCTTTTTAGGGTCTAGTTGGGTTATAAATAAAGCAATCACACAAATGACTTGGTCTTTAACAAATGTATCAATAAAACGCCATGAAGTTTCAAAGAAGGAAATGTGGCATCCACTTTGGAAGAATCAGGAAGGTTTTACAGAGTAGGAAGCATTTGAGTCAGTTTTAAAGTAGGAAGATATGAGTTGAATGGCATGGAGAGGACATACACTGTAGAGGGCAGGACCAGAGGGCACAAGCCTGGGGAAGAGAGGGAGGCCCGTGGGGCCCAGCTGGTGGTTCAGTTTCCTAATATCTAAGTTATATGTAAAGGAACAGTGGAAAATAAAGTCTGAACACTTGAGATCATATTTGGAGTCTCTAAATATGGAATTAGTACTTTGGAATTTTCATTACTGGTAAAAGGAACTGAAATGAGTGAAGTCATAATTGCTAACATTTATTGAGCCCCACTATGTGTCAGGCGCTGCCCTAAGCTCCTTCAAGTATTATTTCATTCTCAAAAGAATGCGGTATGGGCCCATAATTATCTCTATTTTATGCATAGGAAAAGTAAGGCCCTTTAGTGGAGAGATTATTTAACTTGCCCAAGGCCACACAGTTTATAAGAAGTAATAGCTGGGATTTGATTCCCAGCATCTGACTCTGATGCTGTTGAGTTGAAAAAAAGATGGGGGAAATCAGTGAGGAGGTAGTGATGGTGGCTGATCCAAGGAATTGGGGTGGAATTCTGGCCATGGTCGAGGGAGCTAGGATCTTCATGACTTGGAAAAATTGTCTTAACATAGGGGGTGAGGGAGAAAGTAGAGTACAAGTGGCACCTAGGTTTTCGGTCTGGTTGACTGGGAATGGTAATGCCCCTTAGAGAGGAAGGAAATGAAAAAGAGATTTTGTTGTGGAGAAAAAAGTCATGGTTTTGTTTAGAGCTTGTTGAGTTTAAGATAGCTAAAGGACATCCAGAGGGAGATGTCCAGAGGCATTTCGAAGCACGGCTGTGGAGCTCAAAAGAACATTATTCGTTTAGATGGTAAGCAGTATCATTCCCATATGAATCATTTAGAAAGGAATTGAGTTCTCTGGGGTACTGATACAAATTAGAACTTCTTCCCACACCTTGTTTAGTAGATTGATTATTTTTTAGACTAGTAATTATTATGAAATACTGAGCATTCCCTATAATTAAATAACTTCCTTCTAAGTTGCTTCTGGAAGACTGATGCATAGCAAACATGGTTGCATTTATCAGAAGGGATGACCCGCCTTTGGGTCACATGACATCCTTTAAACACGCCTGTGCTTTGCTTCCATATTTGCAAAGACCTTGGAAATACAGCCAGTTGCCTGTCGTTCAGCCACTTTAAAACCCTTCCCGACTGGAGTGTTCATGGTGAACATGTGAATAAGATTTAGAAAGTCAGCCCTTTTTAAATGCAGAATCTCTCTAATTCCTGTTCTTTTTTTGAACAAGATAAAGGACTATTTGATAGGTATTCTTCACTGACTTGGCAGAAAACTTGAATTCACCCATATTTTACCTTTTCTTTTTGGATGACCTTTTCCAATTATCAGTGCTTCTAGAGAAGGGAAAAGTGGTGTTTACCAAGACATTACCACTGCCATGTCTCTCAATCCAAAAAGACTTGACTACTCCCTTGAGCTTCCTGTCCTTTAGAGTAGGTAAAACAAATCATTGCAAAGTAACAAAATGAACAGCTTAGAGATGGAAAAGGGCAATCAAATTGTATGCAATTTTTTAATCCTGTCATTCTCTCTTTTTTTTCTTTTTCTTTCTACATCCAGCTTGGATCGCCATATGCAAACCCACCACGGACACCATAAACCATTCCGATGCAAACTCTGCTCCTTCAAATCCTCATATAACAGCCGGCTGAAAACGCATATACTCAAAGCTCATGCTGGTGAGTTGGTATTCACAATGCACTAGTTCTCTGAGTTTGAAATCCAATGATCTTTACTGAGTGAAATTTTAAAAGCCTCTTGCCCCACACATTAGAATAAGCTATTCTTGAGATGATTATATATTCAGCTTTATTTTGATCTGAAACAGAAAATTAAGACTCTCCCCAAGCCAAAGTAATACCAAGCCCACGTCATCCATGTCATAGTTGATTCATGCTACCAACGGGTTTTGTCTTTTAGAGAAATTTCTAAATTACCTAGCCTCCCTAATGGAAATGCAAGAATTGTTACCACTAAAGATAATTCCCAACTAAAATGAAGTTATGATCTTGAGGAAGTTCAAAGGGACAAGAGAACTAAAGACATGTAAGATTTCTCATGAGAAGCCCTAAGATACCCTTCCACACACCAGATAAGAAATGACTTGGGTTCACAAGTACCCGAGAGCTATGCTGGGCTCTGTCACTCTGTGGTTCCATCTCATCAGGTTCTGCACTGAGCATGTTATTTCATCTTATTTAATCCTCATTACCACCCTAAAGGGTAGGTGGTGGTGTCACCCTAAGTATCAGGTAAAGATATGGATACTCAAAATCAAGTGACCTGTTTACGGCCACATCACCCATTCACTAAGAATTGGACTCCAGAACAAAAACCTGTATCTTTATCACAGATAAGACACTGTTTCTCTCTCTCTCTTTTCTGCTCTTCCCCATTTTGCATATGGTAGAGGAGGCCCACAGGTAGCAGCCAATCAGAACTCAGCCCAGAGAGGGCAGAGGTCAGAAGTCGGAAAGGGCAGAGGTCGGAAGTCGGAAAGGCAGTGGCGAGGAACCTGGGGGTCTCCTTATGATGATCCCTGCCACTGTCAGGAGCCCGACTCTGCAGCCGCCTGTGTCCCTCTCAGAGGTTTAGACAGCGTTTCCTGATGTCGGGTCCTGTTGAACTGGCTAATGGAGTAAAACTGCTCCAGCCTTCCAGCTGCCCAAAGTACCTTGGGGTTGAGGGATGGGACAGGGAGATTCGCTCTAGGGGCTTTTCTCTGTCACTATTTTTATACCTCCACAAAATTCTGCAGAACTGCACAGAGTAAGAGGTTTCTGGGTTCAAACCACTCTTCTTTAACTTCTGTGTATTGTAATCATTTTGGCCGGGACACCATCCAGGGGAGCTTTTGCCTTTGGTCTCAGCCTTTACCAAAAGCACTTTACCAGTGGGAGCTGGGTAAATGGTTTGGCCTGTGGGGAAGACTTTGAAAGAGTGCCAGAGACTGTATGCTTACCCCAGGGCATCGAGCTTGAGTGTCTGTTCTCAGAGCTGACCAAGCAGACTGGCCTTCTGTGCTCACTGGCTGGTGAGAAGGAAGCATCCGGGAAGAGAGAGCGGGAACAGTGTGATTCGGTTTTCTACACACCCTGGAACCTTGGTGTCCGTGACATGGCTCTTAGCTACTGAGAGTGGCTTGGCTTGGAGAAAGCCAGTACAGTTTTCCCAAGGACTCTTGACTCATCTTGTCTGTTCTAGATGGATTATTTTACTTGATTTTATTTTAAAGGATGAAAAGTCATGTAGACTAACCAAATAATCTGGATTTGAGTTCTGAGTGTTATGCTACCCAACAAGGTTCCTGGAGCCAGGCTCGCATTAAAAACATTGAAAATTGGGATAAGGAGGGCAGTAGTGTTATCTACAATAATTAATACACATACATACTATTGTATGTAATACTGTATATATGTGTATTTATTATGCTGTATAACACCTTTGTTCATTGATAGTGCCCAGCATTCTCCTGTTAAGCCCTGGGTAATGGCTCAGAGACAGCCGCCTTTGACGTCTTTGAACTGCACTTCTGCCTTGGGCTGTAGCGTGTTGTATCATCAGGGGCTTTGTGGGGCTCTCCTCAAGGCTTTCTGGGAAATGCGTGCTCTGGGAGTCATCAGTGGTGAAGGGGAGGCTTATGCAGAATGTGGGAGGCCATGCTCACTGTGCATGTGAAACCATTTAGTAATTTCCAAGGCAGCAGGGAAGTAACCATCTCAGCTGTGTAAAAGCAAGGGCAGGGCTTTGCCTTCTCACTGCTGCTCTCTAGCCCTGTCCTCAGTTCATCTTTGCTGTCCACAAAACTCTCATTACTGATGATCATTTCTTCCTCTTATTCTCTACTTCTTTCTCTTTCCTTGCCTCTGGTTTTTATTTTTATTTTATTTTATTTTTTTAAGTTTATTTTGGTATCATTAATCTACAATTACATGTGCAATATTATGGTGATTAAATTACCCCCTTCATCAGGTCCCCCCCACCAACCCCATTACAGTCACTGTCCATCAGCATAGTGAGATGCTATAGAGTCACTACGTGTCTTCTCTGAGTTGTACAGCCCTCCCCGTGCCCCCCTAACATTCCATCTGCAAATCATAATGCCCCTTTTTCCCCCTTGTCCCTCCCTTCCCACCCATCCTCCCCAGTCCCTTTCCTTTTGGTAACTATTAGTCTGTTCTTGGGTTCTGTGAATCTGCTGCTGTTTTTTTCTTAGTTCTTATACTCCACATATGAGTGAAATCATTTGGTACCTGTCTTTTTCGGCTTGGCTTATTTCACTGAGCATAATACCTTCTAGCTCCATCCATGTTGTTGCAAATGGTAGGATTTGTTTTCTTCTTATTTGCCTCTGGTTTTTAATTATCACCTTAAAAATAAATGTTAAAAAATACCTGTTCATTAGAGAAAATTTGGAAATGAAAGAAGAAATACAGTGAGCCACCTATCATCTTACTACTGAAAGACCACTGTTGTTAACATTTGATGTTTCCTTTCTGCTGTCTCCTCTATAATAATTTTGAATGGTTGTGATTATAATTTAATCTGAAATGTATTATGCCTTTCTGTTTTTCTGAGTATAAGTATTTCACTTTTCATAATTTTCTGTTACCACAACTCTTTGAGGGCTTATTTTAATGAATGAGTGCTCACCAAGATTGGCCCACATTTACTTACTCATTTGCCTCTGGTTGGAAATTAAAGTTTTTTCATACCATTTTCAAGCATAAATATATTGCTAAATAAAGCTTTCTGTATATTAAAGGATAGTCCCTTAATATAAACTCTCAGAAGTACAGTTACTGAGTTATAGGCATGAACATTCTAAGCTTATTATCATAAAAAGCAGACCTGGTGTCTGAGTTGTTCAAACCAGTGGATATCTGTCAGGCAACCTACGCATGACCATTTCACACCCTTGCTTCTTAAAATGCAATTAATTTAAAAGCTGACTTAGGACCCAGGTAAATCACACTCTAATTTAATTTGGTCATAGTGATCTGTGCAGTATTTCAGTGGTACAAAAGTAATTAAAAGGAAAACACTTATTTTTACTTAATGTCCTGTTCATTGAAGAATGTTGGAGATAGACACACGCACATACACACACGTTTATACATACACAGCTCTCTCTCAGTTATGGAAATATCTTTACCCATTTTTGCAGTATTGATTAGATAGGGAAATGGAGTTTTATGCTGAGGTTTGTGAAGCGGTGCCCCCCCAAAAAATAAAATTTAGCTATATGGAAGCTGGAAGGTGTAGAGTCAGCAAAGAAATAAAAGAATGAGAATAGCACAATAGAGTTTACACTGAGTGGCTTTGTGCTTAGAAAGCCACTGGTAAACCCTTGGAATAAGAATTAAGCGTGTTATTTTCTGCAGATGAAAAAAAACAACCTTGACACTTGGTTTCACTCCTGGCTGGGGAATCAAACTCATAGGCTCATCCCTGTAAGTAGAGCAGGGAATGAAAAGGGACCAGGTCACTTGGTTTTGGAGCCTGTCAGAGTTTCGACCCAGAGGAGCACTGTGGTGTTGGGAACGGGCGGGCACTGGGTCCACGAGGCTTCTTAGACCCGGAAGCTGGAGAAGCGCTTCTCCAGAGTGAACTAACTGTGTCACTTTGTTTTCCACCCCACCTTACGCCCTTCCTCCCTCTTCCTCCTGTTCTGTCCCTTACCACCCTCTCCCTCCAGGTGAACATGCCTACAAGTGTTCTTGGTGCTCATTTTCCACCATGACAATCAGCCAGCTGAAGGAACACTCCCTCAAGGTCCACGGAAAGGCCCTGACCCTCCCCAGGCCACGAATTGTCAGCCTTCTCTCCTCGCATGCCCACCACTCCTCCCAAAAAGCTACCCCGGCCGAGGAAGTGGAAGACTCTAATGGTAAAAGTGGGCTTCCGAGCCAGAATTAACCACTTAAGGTTGAGGTGGGCTGGGATGAACTGCCAGTCGTTTTTTCTAGAGGAAAATGGTAACAAACACATGATGGTTCAAGTGAAGGAAGAAATGGGAAAATGTTGAAACAGGGGAGAGAAATTGGGGTGGGAAGAAGTGAACTCGGTGAGCATCTGGGGCTGGGGCAAGGAAAGAGTGAGAATAGCACAGTACTTGTGTGAGCCTTGGTGGGACGAGCACATTGCGTGGGGTGGACTGGTGTTGGGGTTCTTCCTCGGTGGTTGCGAGGAAGCGAGTGGATAGAATGCCAGGCAGATCAATTGTTTTGTTTACTTATTTACTTATTATGTACTGTCTTGTTCTAAAAAAAAATGTGCCGTGAAGTGTATAGAAATGCCAGATACGTGAGTGAACTACTCAGGATGCAGGGTAGGAATAGAAAGGGTGAATGGATGGGGCAAGTATAACACAGCGATTTCTTATAGCTGAAGGGTGTTGAGAAGCATCTGTTAGGAAGAGAGTTTAACTGCCCAGCCTGGGGGCTTCAGAAGAAATACAGGAAGCCGTACAGGTGTGGCCGAGTGAGCAAAGGGATGGTTTAGTGTTTTGATCAGACCAAAAAACAGAAGTGTTTTGATTACTCAGCTCACCTCAGGTGGCTGCAGAATGGGGTGCTTAGGAGAGGAGGAAGCCTGGAGATTCTTAGAGAGGTAGATGACCTTGGAGTCTTCTGGGCCCCTCTGATGTTCAGATCTCCTCTGCAGCATCTCTAGTAACCAGGTATCTACCACCAGCTTGAATACTTCCCACCTGAATACTGGTCAGGGAACAGACTGTTCCCAAGATCTGCTGTTACATCCTCGGGAGGAGCTTAGTGGACTGGAAAGCTAATTCATGGGCTCTTCGTAACAAAGCCTTGGCTTTGAAGCTTGCTTCTCTCAACACCAGTTGTGTTTTTTGTGGGCAGTCTTAGCTTCTGTGCTCATGTAAACTTGGAGAATGATATTTACCTCAATTGATTATCTTGAGAGATTAATGAAACAAGGTACACATGTAAAATGGATAATGTAATATCTGACACATAGTAGGTATTTTATTTCTGCATATTTTTTTTTTCTTACCGTTTGATTGAAGTTTTGGCCTCTGGGACCATTTGTAACAAGAATGAATTTGGGGTTATTTTTAACGTAAGGGTTTAAAAAGATAGGCTTTCTAGGTATTCTGAAGATCCGACAGCTGGACATGTCAACGTGGTCTAATTATCAGAATTTCAAAAGAGTAAATGAGTAATCATCATTCATGAGGCCTGTATGGAGACAACTGTAGGGGGAAAAGGTAAGTCCTGAGACTAAAAGCTGCCTTTATTGAGTTGTAGAACTTGGTGGCTTTTCCTTCGGCAAAATCATTAAATGCTCTGCTAAAACAATACGTCCTTATTGGTATTCCTATGTTAATGGACTTCTATTTAATGAAGAAGGCTTGTTATTATGACTGGATTGTAATGAGCACAGTGTCTCCTCATCTGCTGTGTAGTGGTTTAAATGGAGGAGGAAGCCTCGTGGTGGTGTTTTCCAGGAAAACCTAGAGTCTGAAAGCTAGGTTTGGGAGAGAGTACATGTGAAAGTATATGGAAAATATCCCTTTTGCAACTTGAGAGTCTGTTCATTGGAAAAGGTGGGTATGTTGCACAGAAGGGCAAAATACACCTTGACGTAAATTTATAAGATCTTTATTAACATGATTTTTAATTAATTGCTTTCATCTGAAATGGAAGCTACACTGTGAAGCCATTTGGGTGAAATCGATCCAGCCAAACGCCATTTCCATCAAAGGGTTTCCTGGGACATTTCTCTCAGTGTCATCCCGTCTTTTTCCTTTGTCCTTCCTCTGTGGAAGGCGAGTCTTGGTCACAGACAAGGCAGCCCCACAGACTAGTCACTGCACAGATCATCTTCCTCTGGATAGGCTAAAGAAGAGTTGAGTTCAGTCCATTTCTCGAGTCCATACTCTTGCCAAGATCTATGCTATGCACCAAAGAACCATAAGTACACTACCATTCTCGTCCTCCTGATAGCTTAAAGTCAACAGTTCAGAAGGTACCGTCAGCATGGTATTGAGCTAACTGTAACCCTAAGCCTCAGGCCTAACCTTCCTTGAAGCTGGACTGGGTTAGGACCTTGGGGAGGATGGTCGCAGAAACATGATAGATGATGTTGAATAACTGCATAACACAGATCTTCTGTCTATTCAGCCCCAGAAGATAAGTTGCAATATATAAAAGTGATTTTTCTTCCCTCTAGAGAAGAAGCATAGTGATTCTGAAAGTCCTGGGTGGTAACTGTTTAGCGAGGCCTACATTACAGTCCCAGGAACTTGTGCTGTTTTTAATGTATATCAATAACATATCAATGGGGTGACAATGATTAGTGTAATTTGATTTAAAGAAGCTTGGTTAGAAGGTGGGGTAAATAGAAAGAAGGCATCCAGTGGGCTATTCTCATGAATGAATAGCTCTTTGGAAAGAATAATGAATAGTTTATTTGCAATATTTTCTTGAATCATTACAATATAGGCCGTGCATAGGTTCTGGATGCCCAAGAATGACTGAGGAGGTTGAAATGGGAGGACTGTTTGCTAGGAAGCTGAGTGGTAGATTCCTAGAAACGGCTAACTTTGGGGGATAAAAAAACAGCTGTGGGGCTAGACAGTAGCCTGTAAATCATGCCTTGAATAGTGTTTGAAACATGCATGTGAAATCCAATTGCACATTTTAATAGGAAGAAGCTGTGGGGCTATTGGCTCTCAGTGAAGGTTTCCCACACTACAGATGCCAGGACACTGTGAACACAAGAACCAAAAATGTGTTGCAGGCCTGGGGAGAGTAGAGATACATAAAACCAGGGCAATCACCAGTGTGTCCTTGGCTTTCTGATTCCCTAGTGAGGGATGTGAATAAAAGGAGTCGACATGCTCACTGCTATTTGCAGTGGTCAAATGCTTGCAGCCTTGAGAGTGAGCCAGTCTTCTCTGGCAGAAGGAAGCAAGCTGGGAAAGAAGGTTCTTCCAAAGCCACTCTCTCTCCCAACCCAGAGGGAAGCCCTATAAGGAGAGAAGCTGAGAAGGCAGAATGAGAAGGTGGAGGAGATATTTCACCCCAGCTGCCAGGCCACACACCTGTTCGGTACATAAACAGAGCTCTTAGGCTCTGGGCTGTCCATCCTGACATGTTTCACCAGCACGTGAATCCCTTATATATTCTTCATGATCGGTTGTTGGAAAGAAAAGCAATGGCTATGTGGTATTGGTTCTGTGTGTAGAATAATGAGAAATAACACGTAATTGCTATTCTAAACAATGCCTTAAGGGGAAATCATAAGGTTGTCAACAAAAGGAAGAACACTGCTGTGTTTGTGTTTATAGGGTTCCTTCTCCTGTCACATAAAATAAAGGACTGGGTTTTATCAGGCTTTTTCCAAGTCTTCTGCTTTCAGTACCAAAAAATACACATAGACATCTATAAAATAACAAAGAAACTAGAACAGTGTAGTTTAGTTATGAGATTTGTTTAGGTCTGAGAAGCTACACAATGCATGGGCAATGGATATGCAATTCAAAATTCAGCTACATCCTTTATAAGCAGTCACCGGTGGTGATGCTCCACTGTTTTACTCCCTTGAACTTCCCCCAGAAGAAAAGATTATTTTTCTTCTGTCTACCCTGTAATGCCATATGGAATTGCCTGCCTTGAGAAATAGCTACTGTGATGCGTTTAAAACAAAAACCAGACACTTAGATTGGGTACGAAACAAGTAAGATGAATGTGGATAATGTAGATTTTTTTAGGTCCACCTGCCAGTTGCAGGCTAGGGAAAACACCAAGATGATCACCCCTCCCTTCACAGTGTAGAATCTCGATGTAGTCTACCCAGTGGAGAAGTCTTTGCTATTACGAATTAGTAGAAAAATGTTGTAAGGAGCTTTGTGAATTTTTTTAGCAAAAGATTTTCTGTTACAACTTTTAAATTGGCTTTTCTATTCTACACTCTAGAATATTTGATACACACTGTTTTTACAAAATCGCCTCTCGTCAGTGAACCACGGGCATTTCTTATTGTCATGTCCAAGCCCTCTGCATCACAGTCACAGTCGCCCTTCTGTCCCACTTAACTCATACCTGAGTGGCTTCGCTAACAAATACTGATGTTCCCAGCCATCTCTGATGACTGATGGCTCCTTCCTCTGAAAACCAACTTTCGCTGCCCCCAACCCAACTCTGATTATCTTCTATTGGCGATCTCAGTGTTCTGTTTGTACTTGTGGCTGTGCTGTTGATTGTCCCCTGACTTTGAGTGGGGCAGTTAGGTGTGGGTACATATTACATCGTGACTTTTTTCCAGTGACCAATGATTTCTTGGAGGCGTAGCAGCTTTCAGCTCAGTTCATGTTACTGAGTCTGTTAGGTCTTTACTAAGTCCTCAGAATCAATTTGTATGAGGGTAAGTTTATTTCATTTCTACTGAGGAGGCAAGTTCAAAACATTGACACTCCAAAGATGGAATTCTAGGGACTGCTCTCACAAAAATTCTCTGACAGATCATTCTGCCAAGGGGAAAAGATCTTCCGTGGAAGTGTTTTAAACATTGTCACTGTTCCCTGAGTAACGAGACTTCTGTAGAGGTGGGAAATGGTAGGTTGAGACGGTGTAAGCCTTTACAACACCCAGGAGACAGAAAATATAGTAGAGCTGGAGAGGCAGCATTACTGGTGTGGTCACTGAGTAGCAGAGACACTTCTTAGATCAAGTGTACACATGCATTCACCCTGAAGTGGGCTAGTTTATTCTCTGTGTCTTTGCCAAAAAACATACAGGGTTTGATTGCATTTAAATCCAAATTCAGAGAAGCTTTAGAGTGAAACTGATCAACAGAACTCATACATTAATAAAGTTTTCTTTTCTGCCTAAAATTTTGTCCACTAGGGTTTTTAACATAGTATATTGGTTAGAAGAGACTTTTCTTTATGAGACTTAATACTGGTCAATCTCTGCAAACCATAAATCAAGGATCGGCAATCACTTCTTGGAAAGGATCAGATAGAAAATATTTTTCAGCTTTGTGGGCCATACGCTCTGTTACAACCACTCAACTGTGCCATTGTAATGCGAAAGCAGCCATAAACACTGTGTAAACAAATGGACATGGCTGTGTTCCCATAAAACTTGATGTACGAAAACAAGGGAGGCTGGATTTGGCCCCTGGGTCAAATGTCACTGACTCCTGCCATAGATGGTTGGCAGAAAAGTTACAGCAATACCCATGAAATTAATCCAGACATTAACAAATGATATTATAGACCTTTATATTTAATATATGGAATATTTCTAGACATCACTTCAAGTATAACTTGACCTAAATATATTCTTCATTTCATATATGAAATGTAGGGTATTATAGCTTTAAAAATGTTAGCATATGAATTATATTTGAGCTTAAAGGAAAATCTCTAAGAATTGTGTTGAATCTAGTGCCAACCTATCAGTTCATTTAACCTTGACTGCAGCAATACTTGACACTTAAAAATTAAGATTTACGATGCCTGCTTTTCAAAGAGAACCTTTTCAGATTTCTAAATAGGTCAGACATAAAATTCAACCTTTAAGAGGATCCAATTAGTTGCTAGGGCATCAGACCTTCCACATAGGTTCCAATTGCAATCAGATTTCTCTTGGGGGCGAAAGAAAGAAGAGGTTGTTTCTTTAAAAATGACATAGTGAAAGGGAGACTCTCAAGTGAATAATTGTGAAGTACAAAGATTTACATCGTTTATAGCACATGGGATACAAGGCATCATTTTAATGGCTTGACCATAATTTTTAATAGGTTCTGCTGGTCTCAAAATTATCTGACCAGAGAATACTAACCTTCCTTTTTCGACATCAGAATTTCTACATTAATGTGTGCTCTTGAGCTTATTATGAAGGATGGCATTTCTACTGTAATGACTTGGAGATCTGCAACTCCAGTGGTACAGAATGGTACAGGTGATTCTGTATCCTCTGTTGTGCATCCAGAAGTTATCAGAAGGGAAACCACTAGAACTTGGCCTCAGTAGCAAACAGGGAGCCGCCAAAGTGATCACTACCCTGATGTCAAATATCGCGGATAGACCTTTCCCAGAAAACCCACCTGCCTGAGATTTCTGTAACTTTTTGAATTAGCCACAGTTTCATGTGCCAAGGATTAAAAAAAAAAACATTTCAAGTGTAAGTTTTCCATGTCCTGGGAACTTTGCCGACAAACCCATCTCCCTCTTCCCACGCCAAGGAAAACATTTGTTCACCAGGAATATAAGCATATACTTCAGACTCCCTCAGAGCTAGTTCCTAGCAACACTGGAGTTTGCTCCCTAATTCCACATCTGACTTTGCATCTCTTGGGAAACTGCTGAGACGTTACCTGAAGTCCTCTGGAGCCTCTCTGGTGGGAAGTATCTAGAAGAAAGAAGAAATCTGCTTTATTCTTTGGCACAAAATACATTCCACTCTTAGTTGAGTCATCGAAAAGTGACTAATCTTGGTTTCTTTTTGAAAGAAAGAATTTTCCTTTGTCTTTTTGCCTACCTCAAATTTTCTTTCCCTAGAACTGGAGCTAGATATTTTAGCCTAATTGTATTTGATATAAAATCCTTCAAAGTCTCTTGAGACTTCATATGATTCATAGATGGCACTCCTCTCTTTCTAATACTGTTCTGCATTAGAGGATTTTACAGTAGCAGAAGGAAGGGTATTGGATTTGGGGGACTAGTGTGAGTGAGTTATGATTCAGAGGTTAGAGATCCTGGGACAGCCTATCTAGAGCAGAAAGTGTGTCCTGGGCAAGATGAGTACGAAAAAATTTTTTTAAGTGCAGTGAGGAGAGGAATATGCCAGAAATAACCTTTTCAAAACTATTACTCTTTTTTTTTTAATATAAATTACATGAGTTTTGATCGTGTGGCCCAAAGAAGCATGTCCAAATGATGTACACATTTCCTTGCTAACTCATCCATAATCCTAAATAATAAGTTATGGAAAAATCCCAGTGGTGGTGGTTAAATATAAAAATGGTGAGATAAATAAAGAAGGGCAAAGTGACTTGAGAGGCTTAGGTAGGATCTGCTTGCTTTTTGCTGGATTCAGTCGCTTGCCCTTTATGCCCAGGAAGGGATATGTTCCTGCCTTTGAGGCTTTTCTACTTGTAAGTAGATTCAGAGTCATCAAGCTCAACCTAAAGGAGGTGTTTGGCTGAGAATTCAGGGCCCGGCTAAGGTTTTATTTACCAGCACGCTGCTCTTGGAGAAGTCATCCAGGGCTAGGTCCTTCCCTTCCTCAGGGACACAAAGTATTCTTAGATGACTCATGCAAGCCACCCTCCTTATGTCATCTTTTATTTTTATGTGCTGTGAGCCCTCCACCAAGCTGCAGCAGTCACCACATCGAGCCACACAGGACCTTTGAAACTCTTCATCTAGTCCTTGAATTTATCATTGCTCTTTTTTCCCCCCTTTGATCAGTTTGAAAGTCATCCATTCTGGTGTTGTTATAAGGGTTCTGCATGTCTCTTCTTTAATTCCTAAGTGAAAAGTTTAATCATACTTGTTTTTTTAATTCTGATTGCCTTAAATTTGTCATCTGACTTAATATGTCAAATGAATTGGAGGCACAAATTATTAGTCTCGTTTTACAGAGAAGGAAACAGGCCCTGAGGAGTGAAATGATGGGTGTAAAATCACAAAACATACATGGTGCAGCTTGTGTGAACCCACAGCCCTTAACCTTTGTGCCACGTCATGGAAGTCTCGTGGCGGAAACACACATCCGTCTGTGATCCCGAGTAGCCAAGGCCTGGCCCCTGCCACTATGTTCGGGGCCCTTGGAATCTTCCAGAGGAAACTAAAACCAAGTTTTTATTACTGATCAAAGTTTAGAGTTTAAGTTAATAATAGATACAGGTAGTGCTGAGTTAGAGGAGCAGAACGGAGTGACGTGAGAAATTGTGTGTGTGGGTATTCATAGCTATAGCCATGGAGAAGAGAAGGAATTGATGAGTCCAGGAGGGCTTCTTGGAAGAGGTGGGACAGTGGCTGGGCCTTGAAGGGTGAGTAAGATTAAGACAGGGGGAAGGAAGTCCATTCAAGGAGAAGTAGCAGATGGGAGCAAGCATGCAGAAGAAGGGATCCGCATAGCAAGGAGACCAGTCTGGCCAGAGTGGAGTGAGGGGTAACAGGAGCTAGTGAGGGACAGTCGGCAAGGGGAGGAGAAGCAGAGCTAGACTGCAGGGGTAGTGGTACCAGGAAGAGGTTTTTAGACTTGTTAAGAAGCAGCTGAACAGGGAAGGTCCCACTCCCCTTTGGGGGTGGGATGGTACTCCTGAGTTAGAGGGGCATTAAACTAGCATCTGTGAGTCTTTAAGAATGAATATGTGTTTAAAATAGTCATGGATGATAGTTACTCCCTTTTAAGATAACCTGAATGGATTTTTCTTTCTAACAACAAAAGTAATACCAACTCATAATTAAAGAACAGCTTTATGGCAATACTTAACATAAAATGCCAGCCCCTCTCAGCACCCAAAATAAATCTCTTGTCAAGTCATCTAGGTGTTCTGTGCATTTACAAACATAGGTTCTGTTCTGTTTTGGTTTTTCTTCTTTTTTTTTAGAAAACTGGGACCATAATATACAAACTTTTTTTTCATGTTTTTGTTCTCACCTGATAGTTTCTATCACTAATTGACTCAACTACATTTTAAAAGATGAGGGTCTATATCTCAAAACAGACAAGCCAAAACAATTCACCTTCAAATAATAGAGACTGAATCCTTAAGGTCTTCAGGTATTTCTGCGTGTGTCCGTGATGTGTGTGTTTAAGGTGGGATTCTCAGAATTATATAAGAGGCTTTGCCAATCATGTCCTAAAAAAGTTAAGTCTTTTTTTCCTAATGCTTCAGACTTAATACATTTGAAATATTGTCCAATGGTCCATAAGTTAAATGACAAAATCCAAGATTACAGACTGTCTAGACTGTTCAGAGTAATGAGCTGATAATGAGTTTTTGCTAGGGGATAAATATACAATAATGTTGGTAGTTTCTGACCCTTGTATTCATTTCTATTACTAGACTTGCCAAATAATCTTACAATTGTCAGTTACCATATCTATCCCCCCAACTAAATTGTGTTCTTTCTAAGGTCAAGGACTATTTGAGAGCTCTAGCACTTGGCAGGCCATTCAGTAAATACTTCTGATCTGTGAGACGACAACAGAATCAACCACAAGGAGAAACAAAAACGATAGTTTACATGTGAACCAGTCTAGGAGTCATAGTGACTGAGCCCACCTGTGCTACATGCTGCCTGTGCAAAACCGAGGGCCTTGGCCATGTGTGTAGTGCGTGCTCTCGCCCTGGGCACCTTTCCTTGGTCACCCCTCTTTCCTCCAGTTATCTGACTTCGGCCTTCCCCATTCAACTTGCTGCAGCCAACATGATTGATCCCTCTGCTCCAGGCAGCTGAGAAGAGGACTGAATGTGCCTTACCATTGGCCATCTCTTCAGTGGATTTCTGCTTCCTTCATTTAATGGTCCCTTTTCAAATGCCTGCGTGCTGCTTATTTCCTTCTCTTTATTTTCTGGAATGTTCTTTCACCTTCCTTGGTGAACTCTGTGCCAGGCTCACAGCCTTCCTTTTCACTCCGTCATGTCTGGAATTCTAATATACTAGACTCAAGAATAATGACCCACTAATTGCTTGGTCTTTTCAGCCAGAGAGGTTTGTCTACTTCCTGACTGTCCTCCAACCACCATCTTCATCTGTGGTGGAGTTCACCATCACTGCTCCACCTCCAGCATCTCAGATTTATTTATATATAAATTTCCCTGACTACTACCCAGCTCATCTTTACCCAACCCAGACCTTGGGTTGGCCATTTCAGAGGGGCTTTCTCCAGCATCCTTGTGTCTCTAATTTCTTTGTCCTTCTCTGGTTTAGTTTGCCAGACCCCAACCTTGAGGAACCCTCACTTTGTACTTTCTCTGATTTTAGCCAGTCTTCCTAGCTCTACTCTCCAGCTTGTCTCATCTGTTTTTAAGGTTACCTTTATTAACCACAAATCCAGTTTACTTTCAAAAATAAATTTGAGCTTATTCAGATTTATCCCTCTGTAATGTCAGTTCACCTGTAAGCATTCCAGGGTACGTTCTTGAGTGAAAGAGACAGGAATCCGTTCACAACCACTGTGCTAGCTAGGAGTTGCAAATTGCTGCAGTCCATCTTGCCTGCCCCAAAGCTAATAGTAAGTGGAGTGAACAGCTGTATAGTTAATAGCTGTGGCCATCACAGATTATTGTACTTGTGAGTTGTGATTTTACTGTTGCTTTGATTTTACAGTATTTTAAAATTTCGCCCAGGGATAAGTTTTTAATTAAATGAATACAGAGAAAGATGAAGAAATCCACGTCTACCTCGCGTGCAGTTAATAATGCCACCGACATGTCTGTTAGAAGTAACAATTGTATCTAAATCAAAGGCAGACAGTGCGGGGTAAGTAAAATTTCCAACTAACACATTAAAATCAGTGAATTCTGTATATTGTTGTGTTCACAATAAGATCATTTTTGCTAATACATCGACAGTGTAATTTTGCAGGTTGGTTATATTACCTATATAATGGAAGACTGAAGAAAAAACCTCTTTAAAAAATCAAATTCAGTGTTTACATTAAAAATAAGTTTTTTTACTCTTTATCCTTTTTTCCCAGTGGCTTCATTATTTTGCCCTTCTACCCCTGTAGCTTAAAAAAAAGATTTATAGTACTTTGCACTGTATTCCTTCCTCTTCTGATTTTCTGGGATATTGTCTAGTATGGATAGGGAAGAATTTGGGGAACAGAGATGTCCACCCATTATGTTTGCCAGAAAAGAAAAGAGTTTGAGAATTCTATGGTGGAGGGATGGTGGTTCTGTGCAAGTCAAGCACAGGTTTCAGATTTTATGTATTTACTTAACTGTTTTCCGAATAGAAGGCAACAACAGTATATAAGAAAGAAACTTTGTAAGCTGTAATGCACTGAGCAAATTGATGGCTTTTGTACGAATCATAATCCCTGTAAGAGGAGGTGACTCCTTAGCTGGCCTGAGAGAGCTCAGAAGCTCTGCGACCAGCCCCCGCCCCACAGGACCAGACACTCCTTGCAGACCAGAGTTGTGTCGGGGGCTTCCTGTAGCTGAAAGGGGAATGAGGGTGGTGTTGGCAAGTCCGGGCTCCACCCAGGGAGTCCGGTGGCTGTGGCTCCGCTCCGGGACTCACACCCGGGAAGCATCCAAGTGTTCCCTGGAAGCTCTCTCCCAACTCCCAGCCAGTTACAAGCAGTGGGATTTTGGAGTGGCGCTGCAGGACTGGCAGGGAACATGACTCTTCCCAAGTATCACTGGGTTCATTTTGATTGAATAAAGCAACTGGTGCTAGCGAAAATTAGGGACCAGTGACCTTTTGGAAACCAGCTCTCTGTACAGATTATCTTAGTAGTCTGCACAGGACGTTGGCGCCCTGAGCTTGAGGCCCCGCCTGAGAGCTACTGCAGGCCCAGATCCAGGAGGTGCCATCCACATGGGAGCCATGAAGGGTGCGGCTGTGCAGGCCTGGGCGGGGGCCCTGCCTACTCCGCACCATGTGTGAGTGTACTAAGATGAACCGTTCTCCTTCTCTGAGCCTGGGTTTCTAGTATGTAAAATAAAAGTTATGCCTACTTTATGGGGTTATTTTGAGGATCAAATGGGATAACATGGAAATGCTTTCATATTAAGTTACTATAAAATATTAGGTATTATTAAAGTAGTATAATAGAATCAAATTACTTGTCAGCTGATATTGTTATCAGCCAGGGATTGGTGAGGCTTTTTTTTTTTAATGGAAAAGGGGGTGGAAATCATGTTTAGCCTTAGAAGCTGAATGAAATCTCTACGTCATGAGTTATTTTTAGGAGTCTAAGATTTTGGAAAGCGATGCTTAATCTGGAGCTGTGTTAATCTAAATTTATTTGGGGGCTTAATTGAAACCAGCCACACAAACTCCTTAGCACTTGATGTCCTAACGGGCTGGTGTAATGCATTTGTAAGTTTCAGTGTCAGATTTGATTAATATTATTATGGGCATTAATCAATACACATTTTTAATTAATGATAACTATCATTTATTGCATGTCTATGGAGTACTTTACAAACATCATCTCATTTCATTTAATCCACATGACCGCCCCATGAGACAGGAACTTCCACCACCAGCTCCCTCCCGTTTTCGGAAGGAAGAAAAATAGCCCTAAGAGAGGTCTCAGTTACCACCTGTCAGAGCTGGGGTGAGGGTGCAAGTTCCATCTACTGTGTCATCCTGCCTCTCTAAACCTCAGTTCATAGACGGGTTATTTTTCCCTTGGAAAGTCAAAAAATGGGAGCTATCTGAGGCCTAGGAAAGTGCTCTATGTTTTAAATATTAAAACCATTCTGCACGTTTGATCAGACCTTCTGCGGTTTTATTCCCACAGTTGGAGTCCAATCCTCCAAATCTCTCAAAGGAACCAGTGTTCCCAACTTACTCCTCGTCAGCACTCATTCTTCCCAACTCAGTCCTTGTGGCACTCTTTCACAGATGGCTGGAGTCTGCGCTCTGTCTTTACCACTTTACTGAAACCCCTCCCGCAAAGTGACCTGTTGGCTAACTCCAGCGGCATCTCTGGGAAGGAGTCCTTCCTTCCTTCCTTGGTTACACAGGCTGCTGCCTCCCTTTCCTCCGTCTCCCTCTGGAGTCCTTGGTGTGACTTCTGTCCCAGCCGCTGTAATGAAACAGTTTGCAAGGGCTGACAACAACTACAGACAGACAAGTGCATGGCCTCTGCTCCTGCCTCATCCTTCTTTTTTCTACCGTGGCATATAAAGCTGCTGACCTCCGACCCGGGGAGACTCTGCCTGTGGGCTGGGCCCGCCGCATGTTCCCGGCTTTCTGGCCTCTCCGGGAGTGCCTTTTCTTCACCCTGTTCTCACCGGCTTCCCTCGAGCTGCCACTCTGTAGAGCTCACCTGGCCCTCGGTCGCTTCTGCGCTGTCCCCCTTCACAAACCCATGGGGTCCGCTTCCCTCTTCCAATCATGCTGCCACAGTCCCAGCCTCCAGCCCTGACTTCTCAGGGTGAGCCCCAGATCCTCTTTTTCACCTGCTTCTTACTTTCTCCCCTGGGGGGGTGTCTCCCCCAGCCTTCCCCTCAGAGGTTATAAAGAGGAACATAGGGGCCTCCTCCCACACCCGCCCTCTGCTCACGGTCCCCAGTAGGTGTCGGCATCCTCAGGTCTTCTTGGACCCAAGTCCCATCAGCCAGCCGGTTGCCACTCTCAGCCCCGCTGTTTCCATCTCATGTCCCCTCCAGTCTACGCTGCTCCTTCCCCGGACTAGTCTCCTACCTAAGCCATTACCAAACTCACCCCACCTCAAACTCATTCCTCCAGTCTACCCTATACCCTAAGCAAAGTTAAGAGTTATCTCATACTCTTATCAAGGAACCTCTAGCCACTCTACATGGCCTGTTGAGGGAAAAAATTCCTACCCTGAGCCTTCTTCTACCATCCTCAGGTACCCAGCCCTCCCTCCATTTCCATATGTCCACACCCTACTTGTCCTTCAAAGCCGTCTGCAGATTCCTGCACTTCCATGCCGATTCCCAGGACATCCCCTGACGTGAGTCAGCTCCCCCTCTGAGATCCCACAGTGCTGTGACCTACCTTTCTTGGGGACGTGTGGTCCATTCTGCCAACTCCATGAGACCAGACGGGGGGCTCATTAGGGACAGGGTTTTTGTCCTGCTCATCTTCTAAACACCTGGCATAGGACCACATCCTTCCCAGAGTAGACACTCTAAAAATATAACAGGAAAGTTAGTTGTGTCCTGTATAGTCATGACAATAGTTGAAAGTAGTAAATCAAGATTTGAATATGTTCCCCTGACTCCAGAGCCCCATTGGCTGCCAGCTACTCTGCTAGCAACAGGTAGAAATGCCCATGGGCATTGTCCTGTTGTTCTTTGAGCACTCACTCATTTTTAGTGTGTGGTGCAGTAATTAACTCTTAACAACCTGAGAGCCCTTGAAATATGAGACCTGATGATTGGGGTACCTGTGTATATACTGAACATAGATATGATGTTTGGTATGAACCAAACTATTTATAAAAAGCAATGTGTCCAGAAGAATATTCAACCAATTTGCAAAGTAATACTTAGACCATCGAGTTGCATCTAAAGGAGTCCAGGAAATAGGTATTAGGTGTCCTTGGATTGACGCATGGGTATATTACTAAGGAGTAAAATGTCTACTGAGTACTTTACAAACATCTTCTCACTAGGAGTGAAATACAGATCTAGAAACGTTGTGGGTGTCCCTGAGACCTATGTGGAAACAGACCAAAGGATCTTGGCTGATGGCAACATATTCAGGTGTTTGCCGGCATGTGGACACACCATTTAGTCTCCTGTCCTTCCTTATTTTTTTGTACATGAAGGGTTGGTAGGAAGCAGAAAAGAGTCTTCTGAGTTTCTGTCTTCCTTCCCACAAGTATGGCCATACTCTGTTCCTGACATAAGTGTAGTGCATTTAGTGGAAATGGCAGGAACTGAAGTTTAGGTGAATAATTCCAACCTGCTGGTAAAACCCAGAGAAGATAATACATAGGTGTTTCCCACTTAACAGAACCGGGCATCACAGGCTGCCGCTGCTACCCCGTCATCAGCAAGGGATGTGCTCCTCATCGGTTTTTCTTGCGGTGGAAATGCATTTACACCAAGGTGCCTTCCCCATTCGAGGGAGTTGGCCGGGCTGTGGGCACAGTTTATAGACACAGAAAGCATAAATATATGAAGCCTCTGTCTCCTGGTTTGTGTTTGAATCTTCTGGTGGCTATCTCCTTTGCCTTTAGAATAAATTCCAAGCTCCGCATGGAAACCTGTTACTTGGGCCTCGCATTTCTCCCTGGGATCAGTCCTCAGCCTTCCTCCCTCCTGCATCCGGTGGTACAGCCAGGCTGCACGCCCTGCTTTACAGAGTCCTGCTATCTCACGTTCCAGGCCTCACGACTTCTTCTTCCTGGAAGGTCTCTGCTTATTTTTGCCCTTCCTCTTCCTTATTCTGTTCACTTGGCTAATTCCTACTCATCTTTGAAAACTTGAATCTTGTTTCCTCCAGAGGCCTTCCTGTCTGGCTGAGGGGCTTCCTTGTTTGCTCCTTTACATCTTTGAGCTCTCTTTGGAATCCTAGCACTGATCCTACTCTGTTGTAACTGTCTTTCCATCTTGCCCAAGACCATCAGCTTCTTGAAGGCAGAGGCCATCATTTTATTTTTCAGTCCCCAGAGTGTGGCAGATTTCCTAGCGCACCATAGGCACTCCCAACGAATTAGACGAGTGAATGAATCTAGCTTTAAATGTTGATGTTGACCGTGCCACTCAGAAGGCTGAGACACATAGACATGCAATGGCAGGGCTGCCCCTCGGCATGGACCCTTAGGTTTCTCATACTGAATTTGGGCAAACACTGCGTGGTCAGCTGAACCAGAAGCTCCCAAGGAAGTTCAATGCCCTTGTCAGTCAGGAAATAAGATCGAAAAATCCATGCAGGCTCAGAAGTTTGAGACAAAAGTCTCTCATAGATGGTAGGGACAACCAGACAGCTGCCTGATACTTACGTATCTACTACAGATCAGGTGGCAAGAAGTGCTCTCAAGAGAAAGAAAATGAGGTGAAGGGGGTAAAGGAGGGTCTGCCTTGTCAGGGTGGTTTGGGAGAGGACCGTTAATGACTGGGATGACTGCCACACCTGTAAATTGGATACCCAAGGGCTGCTCAAAGCTGGAGTGATCTTGAAAAAAATGTAAAAGGAAATTGACCTCAGAATGGTTGCCAGGAAAGCCTCTAAGGTTTGAAAATGAAATTTGCTCTGACAAGCCTTTTTGTAGCAAGTGGATCTGTGACCGTTCTGTGTGCATTGTTATCCAACAAAATGGAGGTGAAATCACTGAATCGGGTCAGGCCCTGCCTTTGAGCTGAATCCAAGCCCTGCAGGCACTCCCGTCCCACTGCCGCCATCTCCACCTGGAAACGAAGCTGGTGGTTGTCTCCAGAAGTAGCGCGGTCGGCTTTGCCCAGAGTCAGGGCAATAACGAGCTGCCGAGCACCTCCCCCGGGCCTGGAGCGGTGGTGAACGTTAGTTACACACCTTTCAGAGCAGCGTACGGAGTGCCTGTGTGCCGCTCCATCCTGTAGTCCACTTACAGAGACCAAATTCTTTTATCTGTAGAAAACACTTCATAAACACTAAAAGGTAATTTATAATTCTGTGCAAAATGATACGATGTAGATTGAATCACTGTGGGACTGAGGACCGTGAAGCCCTCCCTGGGTGCCAGGCACCGTATCTCACACACTGGTCTCCTGTACTCTGCGCAGCACCCTAAGAAGCCGCGAGGGCTCTCATCTCCATTTGCAAATGAGGAACCAGAGGTCTGCTTAATTCAGTCTCCATAGGGCCCCAAGGAGGGTCACAAAGAGGCTCGTACTTGCATATGGTCATGGTGAAGATCAATGAGACCTTGTAAGAAGCACCTAACATGTTCCTAGACAGCTGTTAAGACAGTGAAAGGGGAACCTCGAACTCACTACCTGATCTCTCCGGCTTCTTGGAGGCTTCCACCCTACACCTGAGCCCAGCACCGCTGAGCAGTATTCCTGGGGGTGAGTTTGGAGTGGGAGGACCCAGCTGTCTGTCCTAAGGGAAGAACCCACTGCTTTAATGGTGATTAAAAATCTCAACCCAGAGCCAGGTTATATTTTTTTACACTGCATGGGATTAAGTGAAAAAAGAAAAAAAGGGTAAGAAACCAACTGGGTCTGTTGGGTAGGAAACTCCTGCTGCTGGGGACGAGTTTAGAATAATTGTGCTTTGAAGCATGGCCGCTCGTTTCTGTTCTTGTTCGGCCATCGCCTCTCTCACCTGATTTCCATGTTGTCACTTAGCACTCTCCCTGTATCTAAAGTTACATGCTTATACTCAGGTGTGTCCTCTCCTCCTGATTATTTAATCTTTTAAGAAATCTCTACAGTTGTTCCCTGCCCGGGCTCTCTCTGCAAGCTGTACATTGTGACCAAGTCCTTGAAGTCAGTGGGCATCTTCTCTGTAGACAGGCCTTGAGGAGGAAGGCTGTGGTCTTGCCCATGGCCTGTGAGCCCTAAATACCACCTGAAGTTCCTAGCAAGCTCTCCATGGTTAAGGCCAAGTCATTGATACAAAGAGGCTTTTGGATTCACATTTTTCCATTGGATTTTCAGGGTGGTAAAGACATCCATATGATCTGAATGAACAGCAGGAAACATTACTTCCTCATCCCACAATTCAAGAGTCACAGGTGAATTACGCATTTGGTATTGTAAAAGCTTCTCAATTAACAATGGCAGATGCCACCGAGAAAACATTTTTAAAAAAGGGCCCCTTCACCGCCCGTTCATTTTGTTTCCTATAGATTTCCAGCCTGTTTGAAGGAGGGTTTTTAAGAACACACACTTTGGGTTACAAATACGTTAAGTGCAGAAGGAACACCTACAATGTTTGCTAATGACTGTGGCAGAAAAAGAACGTTTTCAAAACTGGGGCATGCAGGAGCCCCAGGTTATGTTCCTATTTCTCCACTGACTGGCTGATGACATGGAGCCATCTCTGCTCTTTTGAGCTGCCACCAGTCTTTATGCAAAATGAATAGTCGGTACACGGATGAGAGTACATTCCTGATGGAGGAAAATTGGTAAAACGTGTTACACATTGAACCTGTAGTGCGAAGTGTCTGAAAGTAATCCACGAATACCCTCTCATGGATTGCAGAGGGCTGTTTTCATGGCCTTAGGAGTTGCCTGTAGAAAAGTCGTGGTGCCCTTAAACACATGGTACCGGTTATACCTGTGCAATTCACAAACATTTGTGCCCACTAATGGGTACAGAAAAGGAGGAGTTGCATATATAATCATCTAGTGGCTCCCACATGCCCTGATAATCTGTTTCAAAGTTTAGACTTACTAGCTGTTTTAGGGTCAAAACCAGAAATTTTGCTTTTGGCTTGTGGGATGGCCGTGGATTTTGAATTTCATGTCATTCAAATGCTAAATGTTTCAGAAACAATTCCCCAGGTAAAAAAAAAAAAGATGCAGGCTTGTTTCAGCAAAAGTGAGTCAGTGTTTGAATGGAAAGCCTCTGTTAGCTTCCATGTCCAAAGAGAGAGTGCCATTCAATGAACTGGATTTTCTAAGTCTGGGTTTTCCAGAGCGCTCTTCAGTTTGCACTCTGTTTGGATCTTTGTAATACATGTATTGAGCATCTACATTGAGCCAGGCCCTGAGCTAAGTTCTGGAAGAGACGAACTCTAAAAAAGTTATGAATGGATAAATGATGGATGGATGGATGGATGGATGGATGGATGGATATCCTGCTTTCAAAGAGGTAATGTTTTGGTTATATGTATATAAATAAGTTAACCTCAGTGCAGCATGGTGAGTGCTAGTGGGAAGTGCATACACGAATCTAGAAAGATCAAGGAAGATCTTCATCATGATGGCAAATGGGAACTGAGCAAGTTCAGTTTTGAAAGTTGATAAAGAGTTTGCCAGGCTGAAAAACAGAAAGACGTCGTGAGACTGTGCAAAGAAGCAGTGAAAAAAAGCCCACAGAATGAATGCTAGGGGCCTTCCACGTGGCTGGCAATAAGTGCGCACAGGGTGGGAGCCATGCGGGTCTGGGAGAATGAAGGACAGCTGAAGCACTGTGGTTCAGAGTTTGGGCTTTTCCTTGTAAGAAGGGGTGAGTACCACAATCACATTTGCTTTTTGAAAAGAGAAGAATCTTAGGGAGAAAAGAAAGCTGAAAATCGCCTGTTAGAAACAGTGTGCAGGGTAGGTTCATGGAAGCAACCCTGAGGGCCTGAACAGAAGCAGTGGCAGTGCAGTTGTGAGTAGATCACAGAGTTAGGAGCTTTTCAGGAAGTTGGACCATCAGGGCTTTTTCACTGATTGAACATGACGAATGAAAGGGAAATGAGCTAGGGATTTGTTCTAGAGTCAATGACTAGGTAGATGGTGATGCCATAGGGGGAAAAAATAGACATCTGGGCTTGTCCGCAAATGCAGGACCTGGTGAATTGCAAATCTAGGAATCCTCTGTCTTGGGACACACTCGCCTGCATTCAGTGTAGAGTGAGTGAGAACATGAAGCTTCATGCAAAATTAGGTCTTTAAAAGACCCTTTCAATGAACTTGAGTATGATAGGACACTAAATCTCACAAAGAGATGCTTGCCCATTTTTTTGCCATGTTTTCATTATTTTGAGGACTGATTTTTTTGTTTTGTCTTGTTGGGTTTTTTTTCATCTTTCCCTGATCATATTTCAAGGTTTTGTTTTTACTCATCAGAATGACAGGAAGTTTTCAGTGTGTGTTTCCTTCAAGTTTGGCCTCAACCTTATTTTCAGGATTAGGCGTTTGTTTTTCCATTTGCCTCCATGACAACTATGCCCAGAATTCCTATATATAGTCGTCCAGCGTCCGTTGTCCCCCTGGCCATTGTGCCACAACCTTCTGCATTCAGGCCAGAGAGCTCTGCTGATGACAGAAGACAAGGAGGTGCCAGAGTCCTTGGCCTGGAGATTTTCAAGGCATAATCAAAAGAAGGAAATAAAATAATGTGGTTGCCTCTAGAGATTTATGTTCCCCTTTAGACACTTTCCAGGAGTGGAAATGGCTTGTGCTTCAAGGCTTAGTTTCTAACACGGCTCTCTTCAGAATGGCTGGCAGGTAGAGAACATTTCTGAGACTCTTCAGAGGAAACACTTGGGTTGGGAAGCTGAAGGGGTGATGTGTACTTGGTGGTGGTCTCCCAGGTGCCAAATTCTGTTTCGTGTTAATAATACGAAGTGAACAGCAAGCAGCTTGAGAAAGAAATGGAGTTAAGTTTCAATGAAATGCAGACAGAACCTAAAAAAGCTCCTTAAATAAGTAAGCTTCTTGATGTTGTAAAGCACCTTGGCAGCTCTGTGCCACATACTGTTTTTGTGACTTAAAACAGTAGATGGTAGATGGATTGCTAGGCAAACAAGATGAGGTTGAGAAAGTTGTCCACAAGTCAATCTAGCAGACATTTTCCTAGGTACCTTTTCATTATGAAAGGACAAGTAGCAACTGCGGCTGTAAATGCCCCGGAGGTGTCCTGTCCATCTAAAATGCAAGCTCCTCCCCCAGGCAAGGGCACTTGCAGGGTTTTTTCACTGATGTATCTATCCCAAGTGCTTAGAAGTGCACATAGAAGCCTCTTCATAAATGTTTTCTGAATTAATATAAAATGGGAAGCAAACGTAGAGACAGAGAAGAAACTCTTCTTTGATGTAGTCAAGAACTGGTTTCTCAGTTACATTTGAAAGTTTCTTAATGCAAGGAATCCTTTTTAAAATGCTGTAAGCATTTCATTTTCACTTAAAAAATAGACTAATTCACCAGTATTGCGGGGAAGGGTCAGGCTTGTGGATCTGAGCCTGGGGTATTCTGATTGGAGCTCCCCACTTTCTCTCTCTCATGAGCCACAGTCACCTACATAGCATCATGTGCTATTTCCAGTTTCAATTTCTTTTAAGTGGAATGATGATTAAGATGTTTGTGAAACACTCAGAGCAGAGTCCTTCTAGGTTTTTATGTTCTCAGAGTCTTTCATAGTTGGTCTTGCCAAAACACAATTTGACAATAAATTTTTTTTTTAGCAACTTGACTTTATCAAGTCTTGAAAACATTCAATGTATCTTTAATAGAAATGATGTTTTCTCATTTTAGAATACTTGATCGTTTTAGATAGTATTAATGAACTTGAACAAGCTCAGTAACAAAACTGGTGCAAAGAGGTTTGGGAGCGAATAAAACTGATCCTTGTTAGCATTCCTCAGTCTGCTGAGAGCAGCAGCAGATGGGTCTGCTGGAGAGCGGCCTACAGCACCGGTCCAGATGCGCTTGCCGTGGTCGCTGTTGGTCAGGATGTTTTAAGGTTGGAGGCCTTGACCGGGCCAGCTTTAGGGAGGGAACATGTAGGTATCACGTGAGGTATAATGAGGTCAGGGAGAGAATCCTGATGTGTGTGCGTCGACAAAGCACAGAGAAGAGCAGAGTTCTGTTGGGATTGCTGGGAAAAACCTTCACAGTATAGGTGACGTTTCAGCTGAGTTTGGAAGGGTGGGTAGGAATTGGCCAGGCAGAAAGGAGGAAGAGAAACAGGTAGCCCCCATCAGGGACTCCCACTGATGAACTAGGTAGAAGGGGCAAGGAAGCTGGAACTGGCTGGAAGTGAGGCTGACAACATGGGCTGGGGCCAAACTGAAGAGTGTGTGTGCTGAGCTAAGGAAGAGAGACTTTATCCTTGAGCACCAGGGCAGAGTCATGTCACGGTCATATTAGTGATGTGTGTGATACATCCATTATGTGCATGCTGCCCGAACTGGAATAGATCTTAGACGAAGGAGGATCACGTAGGAAGCCGTTGGAGGTGCGCAAATGGGATATGAGGGCACAAATGAACAATGGGAGGGGAAGGCAGGTGACTGAGAAGATAATGACTGTTACGTCTCTAGGACACGGAACCTGGTTAAATACTCTGCCACAGGAAACATCTGACAATTTGAAGGGAGAATCTCCCAGTATGAGCTTAAACAAAGTGGTGAGCCATTCACTAACATTCAGAATGCAAAAAATGTGTGGGCAAATGCGATGTCGGCTTTCGGCTTGTCGAGTTGAAAGAGTCCATCAGACGTGGAGCTTGAACAAGTCTTTCAGCTTTAGGTGAAGACTCAGGGCATCTCAGAGCCCACTGCAGCAGGATTCTCTATCTCAGCACTACAGATTCCTGGTCACTATCACATGCATAAAGATACTTGGACTATTTTTTTCCTTTGCCTAAGTTTGTTAGCAGTTGTGTGACAGAAGTTCCATGTCATTCCAAATGTTCTCTGGCTACTAACTAGAATATGCCTTTAACTGCTTTCATAAGTACCTTTCTAAAATTTTCTATAATATGTAGACTAGAAATAATGGGCTGCATTTCCAGCATATTTGGGTCCTACTTCCACCCCTGCCGTAGTAGGTATTTACAGTATTTGTGGTTAAATTATCCGCAGGTTATAATCTATTTCTGACACCTTATACTATGAGCCTTTAGTTGCTAGATCACCTGCCTTTCTGAAGAAAAGTATAATCCATACATTATTTTGAACTTCCTATGCTGTTTTAGCACTTGGAGATTTTAAATCCTCCCTTATTCAATCTACCCCACCCTCTGATGTACATATTTTTCTGTTCAGACTCATTCTCTGATCTTTTGTTTTCCCTGTAGGAACTAAGTCACTTTTTTTCATTGATAAAAATGTAATTGTTTAATTTCTGTTTATGATTTGAGGTGGAGGTGTGGTGACATGGGCATTTAGGTATCTTCATATCTGGTGTTGCTCTCATTAACGTATTAACTGATACCAGTTGCATTGTTAATGGACGTTCAGGGTTCTGTTGACAGCTCTGCTCCATGTCTCTGGCTCCCACATTCTGTCAATCACCAGTACTGCTGATCTTCCTTCCTTCTCCACTATCCCTGTTTGGATGCCTCAATTAAGACTTTTTTTTTGCATTCTATCACAGTTATGTACAGTTATGTCTGTCTGAGTGAATTGCTTGGGGACTGGAACCAATTCCTACTATCCCAGAACAGGGTCTCCCTTTGACTTAGATGCTCAGTAAATATTTGCTGAATGAGTGGGTCTAATTTAATCAGTTGCTTCTCTGGCCACCTCTAAAATTTGCTTGCCTAACATCCATGGTCTTTTATTTTTTACTGGTACTTCATCCACGCTGACCAAAGAGCCTGTCTCCAAGTCTGCATGAAAATCTAGCTCAGATATAATTAAGTGTGGTTGCTGGCACAAAGGGGCTTCTACTATTTCACCTTCACTCACACCCTCTATGCAGAGCTGCAGAAAATTGAAAATTGATCGTTCTGTATGGCTTCCTTCTTGCATCCCTCAGTGCAGAAGGGGGCTGTCCTCTGTGGCTCCCACAATTTACTGCCCAACTCATTCTTACTCTTCCCTAGGTCTTCTTTAATCTTGCAATAGTTAAACTCCCCCATTACTGTTAATTTGTTCTCTTTGCCTCTTTCATTCCTTCAACCAGTGGAGTAAGTCTGCTAGATACGGATAAGGCCTATATTGTCGTAACAGCCAACTGCTCTGCTCTCTCCTTCCAGACCTGAGCTCCTTGAAGGCAGCCCCTTTTGTCTTTGACTTTGAATCCCTAGCACCAGAACATGGCCTGGTGCTAAGGGTGTTGACTGAATGTTTGTAGAATCAGAACTTTCAAGAATGCTTCATTCTGTCATGCTTACTCTTTTCCAGCGTTCAACCTGTTCGTTGTTTGCCTTTATAAAGTCAAATTTCCCATGATTTTTTTTTTTCCTCTGCTGGCTAATTTCTGGGGAAAAGAGGAAGGAAAAAAAAAACCTTGAAGTGATACTTGCCTGGATTTGGCAGGTGTTCTGGGAAGCTGAAATAAAGCAAGAAATTTCCCATTTCTCCAGGAACATGACTCCAGGTATCATCCAGAACTCAGCCCTTTCCCTGCTGTGGCATGCTGAGCTGGCCAAGAATCACCTCTGAACACCCATCATTTGCATCCGTGTACCTTTCTTTTCCCAGCCAAATCCCACCTGAGGAATTTTCGACCATTATTATTTAAGGACAGAATCTAATCAAGCTTCTCACTAAAGCCTGTCATTTGGGCAGGTAGATTTCCAGTTCTGGCTATTTGCTGTGGTCCCTTTTTTGTTGGTTTTATAAAGAGTCTTGAAATTTTGGGTGTTCATTTTCTTTCCCACAAATCTTGCTTTGTTGATTATTTTTTCCCCTGAAATGCGTGTTTTACTGTTTTCTTTCATATTCAGTTTAATGTTATTTTCTGTGTGTTCTTGTTATTATTTTTATCTATTCTGTTACTTTCTCAACATTTTCAACCTCTCCATCACCTTTTCCCCCTTTTCTATGATATGTTAATTGTTGATGGAACACTCAAGTGTTCTTTCTTGTTCTGACTTGTATCCTGGGACCCCAGAGGTCACCACTGAGTACAGATGCCTAATAGGTAAGACTCAGACTTCAGATCCTACCTCTGCCTCTTAGTAGCTGTGTAACCAACCGTTCTCTGCCTCAGCTACCTCATCGATGAAATTGGAATGAGAGCCTATGACGCCCACTGTAGTTGTGAGCATTAATTGTGGGCTGCCCAGTAAGTTTCAAACCCATGCCTGTAAGCACTGTGACCGTCCATTCTAAAATTCTAGTTTGATCCTGATCTTATAAAATGTACTTATTTTCTTATAGGCAATGTACAAAATGGATAGCTACATAGAACTCCGTTAAATTTATCTCATGACTACAATTATACATTGTAATTTAATTTCTAAATAAAGTCACAAGTCAGAGAATTAAACTCTTAGACTACATATCTCAAGGTTGGGTTAGGAATGTGTGGACCAACCTAGTGTCTTTTGTTGGTTCAGTGGTAGATGTTACTGGCTGTACAGGTGTAACCATGTGACTTGGGTGGCCTGCAGTCGGGTGTAGACTTTCCCTTTGGGTTCACGCTCCTGGGCCTCCACTGCCATGTTTCCCCATGACCACAATTCTGGTTCTCCAAGGACAGGGGCTTTTTTTTTTTTTGCTAAAAATAGTCCTAATGATGGTTTTTAACATACATGATGTGCCCTTCACTAACAATCTGTTTGCCTTTCCAACGTCAGCACAAAACGACCCTCTTCGTGCTCTTCAGGCTCTGCCTTATGAACAAACTGGTATTTTGTGTAGCTTAGCAAGTGGGCTTTTTTAAGATCAGTGGAATCATACATGCTCATGTCTTTGCCACTTTAGTGCCCGAAGTGCTAAAATTGTACATTTTTCACAAACTCGCAAGTGAGAGAGAGAGAGAGGGTGTGTATCTTGGCACCAGAAAGTAAAGCTTTAAGAAGACCCCAAAATTTTTAACCTGGCACTACTACAAATGTATCGTAAGTGGTGGAATTTGCTTATTTTTGTAAATAAAGCTGTCCATCGGATTTTAACCAGGACAGAAGGCATCCAGAGCGTGGCTACGTACGGCTGTTCCTTTTGCATGGCCATTTAAGAAGGGTGATGGGCCTGCCTGCCTTGGAATGCCTTCCCCACGATTTCTTACATTTTTATATCTTGAAGTTTCATACATATAACATATAAATACTGGAGTTAAAATTTAGAACTCATTTTTTGGGATAGACGGAATAATATGCAGTAAGCTCTGGAGACAAAAAAAAACGTGTTATCTCAAAGGAGACTCCCTTTGCTTGGGTGGGGACTACCTAAGAGGGTGGTGTATGTGTTTGGTGGGGGTAGGTAGAAGGTAGGAGGAGGTGAATTTACCTGGCTTTTCATCTGATTAGGAGCCACTTGTTTTTTTATAGTTCTGCAGTCAAGGGATGGAAGCTGTCAGGTGCCTTGTGTCAGGCGCCTTGTGTCAGGTGCCTTGTGTCAGCCGACTTGTGTCAGGCGCCTTGTGTCAGGGCCCTTGTGTCAGGTGCCTTGTGACAGGGCCCTTGTGTCAGGCGCCTTGTGTCAGGGTCCTTATGTCAGGGCCCTTGTGTCAGGTGCCTTGTGACAGGGCCCTTGTGTCAGGGCCCTTGTGTCAGGCGCCTTGTGTCAGGGTCCTTATGTCAGGGCCCTTGTGTCAGGTGTGCCTTGTGACAGGGCCCTTGTGTCAGGCGCCTTGTGTCAGGGCCCTTGTGTCAGGCGCCTTGTGTCAGGGCCCTTGTGTCAGGCGCCTTGTGTCTGGGCCCTTGTGTCAGGGCCCTTGTGTCAGGTGCCTTGTGTCTGGGCCCTTGTGTCAGGGCCCTTGTGTCAGGTGCCTTGTGTCTGGGCCCTTGTGTCAGGGCCCTTGTGTCAGCTGCCTTGTGTCTGGGCCCTTGTGTCAGGCGCCTTGTGACAGGGCCCTTGTGTCAGGCGCCTTGTGTCAGGGCCCTTGTGTCAGGGCCCTTGTGTCAGGTGCCTTGTGTCTGGGCCCTTGTGTCAGGGCCCTTGTGTCAGGTGCCTTGTGTCTGGGCCCTTGTGTCAGGGCCCTTGTATTAGCTGCCTTGTGTCAGGGCCCTTGTGTCAGGGCCCAAGCTGCAGCCCAGCCCTGCGTTAACAAGAGAGGCAGAATGTGTTTGAGCTTCATTGTGCGTGTTTTAAGCAGAAACCAGTCTTGAGAGCTTAAATAGAAAAACATCTCAAACAATCCATGAAATGGTAAACAAACCATCTATTGAAGGAAAGAATGAGAAGTTGACAATTGCATTATTGTGATCCTGAGTGGGTTCATCAACTAGGGCTGAGAAATAAAGAAAGAGGAGATAAAAGAATCGGGTAAAATGAATTCAGTTGTGCCATTTCTTTCTTCTTTTGTCTTCAACTCACACCTGGTAATGAACCCATGGAGGTTTGGAGATATTGTTCAAGTTTCCTTTTGTTTTATTTTTGTGTATGTGGCAGGTTTGTTTACAATTTCCAAAGGGGTTTTTCTCAATCTTGAGGAATATGAATTGAGAAGGGGGCGGAGAACAAGAAGGGGGGTTATTTTTGTACTTTGAAGACAGGAGGTGGCGCCCCCCCCACCCCAAAGAAGGCTAAGGCTGCTATGTTTCTGTTTTTCTTTTCAAAGAGGCTGATAGGATGGATGGTACTAGTTTCATCAAATACAGGTTTTACAGAATTCCTCCCTGTCCTGCCTCGGGGGATCATGCTTTGGAAAACTGTGTCCATCAAATCAAAATCAGTAGGAGGCTTGTACAGTGTCGATCCCCTTTCCCCCCTGCTTTTTGAAAGGCTTCAAAAAAGAGCCCTTTGTTATCTTTTCAAGGGAAGTTACACTGAAATTCATCCATGTGGTATTCATGGGATTCATTTATGTCATTCATAGGCAGCTGTAGGGTATACCGGACATTGTTGTTGAATTCCTGACCTCAACATTCAAAGCAGTGTGTTTGGAAAAGGTTCAAGACCTTTTACTTTCTCTCTTTTTTTTACTTTTTTTTTTAAGAAGGAATTCTGAGATTTTCCCACCTCCTATCTAGATCAGGTTTCTCTACCACATGCCATTGAAGCTTCTCAGGGTTAAGACCTGTGCCTGTCATCTCTGACATTTTCCTCTGCATTGCAAACCTTAAACTACCTTTCAGGGAAACTTGTTTGGAATTTCATTTTAATGGGATTTATGAATAAATCTCCATCTTAATGCTGAGTAAGCTCTAAACATCTATTCCAGGAGAAGACTACTGGATCTTTATATTTTAAAATTTAAATCACTTGACTGTGAAGGTATAAAACATTTTTATATTTGTGAGTGCCATGTGCTTGAGCATTTCAGTGGAAGGCTTTTTTTTTTGATTGTCATGAATAATTCTGGGCTGCCAAGGAGGAGATGGTGCATACTCTGCTTTCCTTTCTCACGTAGAATCCTGTGTATTTTGTGCAGGTTTATTTATCTCATCTACAAGGATGCGTACTCTGGTGGCCTGTCACCATGCTGCAGTTTCCTTTAAAATACAGTTTACTTTCTTCCTTCACTTTGAATCTTTAACCTCAGAATTTTATTTTCAAATGCTGTGAACCTTCAAAGTCAGATTAGAAGTAGTTACACTTCCTCCCTACCTGCTTTTGCCCAGATCTTTGTTGTAGAATGTAAATGAAGATGAAAGATGGCATCATAGTCATCCTATTAAAAAAAATACTCAAAACTCATGTCAGGGGTATTCAAGTGTCAAAATTCTGCTCTGTTCTCTGTGTCTGGTGTCATTTTCCCCATCTGCCCACAGACTCATCCTACTCAGAGCCTCCAGATGTTCAGCAGCAGTTGAACCACTATCAGTCCGCTGCCCTGGCCAGGAACAACAGCCGTGTTAGCCCTGTGCCTCTCTCGGGGGCCACTGGGGGCGCTGAGCAGAAAACCGAAGCTGTTCTTCACTGCGAATTCTGTGAATTCTCCTCTGGCTACATCCAGAGCATCAGACGCCATTACAGGGACAAGCATGGCGGGAAGAAGCTCTTTAAGTGCAAAGACTGCTCCTTTTATACAGGCTTTAAGTAAGTGGCATAAAGAAAAGCCTTGAAAAACAGAGTGGCTGCGCCTGCTCCTCCTGTCACCACACTCCTCCCTGCTCTCTCCTACCTGGGGCTCAGGGGAAGCCCAGCACACAGGATACAGGGGTTTGGTCCAGTCTTCACAAAAGGAGGCTAGTTTCCAAAGACAGCTTTGGGGTTTGAGGAAAGGGTGAAGAGCTCTGTCAGAATAGAGGAATTTAAAAATCAGAGCAAATGGATGTCCAAGCAGTGTCAGATTATGGCAAAGGATTTCCCTGGTCCAGGGTATGAAGCAATGAGTGTTTCCCCTTCAGAAAACTAGCCCCCTTTTTTTAATTTGTCTTTGGAAAAAAGAAATAGGTTCTCGAAACAAAGTCAAAGTCAAAACATCCAGTAATAGTGACTTCCTTGTAGAAAATTCTTACTTCTTACGATCATGTTATTGAAAGACACCCAGAGAATCAAGACCCCCACACCATGAGGACGAGACTCGAACAGTGGTAGAGACATTGTTCCAGTCTAGAAAAAGAGAATCCAGAGTCACCTCTGCTTCTGCATATGACAAAATCGGGGAGCTCAAAGAGTGGAGTGCTTCCTATCAGGTGGTCTAAGCTCCTGTATTAGCCTGGGAGAGGCCGTTGAGGTTAGTGGTTACAAGTACACAGTGCGGAGCCTGGCTGCCTGGGTCTGAGTTCCAGCTTTGCCACTTGCTGGCTGTGTGACTTTGGACGAGTCACTGGGTCGCTCCGTGTCTCCGGTTCCCTATCTGTAAAATAAAGGCAATAACAGTACCTACCTTTTAGGGCTCTTATGAGGCCGAAATGGGCCACTGTCTGTAAAGTGCTTACACGAGTGCCGGGCACAGTGCCGACACTCCTCAATGTTATAACTTCATAGACAGGCAGCCAGCCATTGTGCTAATCTATATTACATGCTGTATTACAGATGTCAGGCCATTATTACCTGCTCCTTAGGCCACCCCAGTACTTCAGTACAGGCTCCACACAGAGAGGCTGGCGAAAAGCAGGCTTCATGCTCAAAGTAAAATATGAATTGGAGGAACAAGTCTCTTCTCCATTGACATCTTAGTTGCTGGGATTTGATGGAAAATGTGTTCTATCTCTGACTATTAATTTGGTTGTTTTCCAGATAAATATGTATGTGACCTTAGAACTGAGGGAAGGCTAACAGGACCCAGACAGCAAGGGCCCCTGACAGGTGTACACATTACCCCGGACAGAAGCACTTGGGTTAATAAGGATGGGGCCATGCCCATTACACCGTTGTCTGCATCCATTTTTATGAGACATTTAAGGCTTTGTAAATTTTGAAGTTTTGAAAAGGATGGAGGAGGAGGCAGGAGTACCCTTCTGCCTTCAACTGGGACAGCAGCCTGAGTTTAGTTTACCTGTTCCTCAACTGTTGTGACTTCCTTAACCAGCTGGCCCTCCCCTTACCTCCCTCCCTTATCACCTAGGCCATTGATAAATCAACTTAGCCTTAAAATAGTCCCTCTTCTAATAAGCCTGATGAGATGTTTGTTCTTATAGAGATCTTGTTTTTATATTTGTAATAGGTCATTTCTAATTGTCAAGAATAAAGTGTTTGGGGAATCCATTTCTTTTCAAACTAAGCCCTGAACCCAGCCAGGTGGCAAATTTCTGAAAAGAGGCATGACAGTTCCGTGACTGGCTGAGTGGCCAAGGACCCCTGGTCAGCAGACGTGATCAGCAGCATGGCATTGGCCCCTCAAGCTGGGGGGTCACCCCCGGAAGCTCTGTAGTCGGGCTGCCAGCAGGGGATGTGTGAGTGACTTGATCCGTGTCACCCCACCTCTTTCCCAGATCTGCTTTTACTATGCACGTGGAAGCCGGGCACTCAGCGGTTCCTGAGGAGGGTCCCAAAGATCTTCGCTGTCCTCTCTGCCTCTATCACACCAAATACAAACGCAACATGATTGACCACATCGTGCTGCATCGAGGTAAGCTGCCTGACGGGCTTCTGCCAGGGATGCCCTCTCTAGGAGGCGGTGGCCCCTTTGCCCGGTCCCCTGTTCCTCACCTACCTCCAGGCAAGAAGGCACAGTGATAGCCACGTCCCAGCCCACGGGATAAAAACCGCCTTCCTGCTGAGAGGGTTTCCTCCACCTGTGAAGAGGCAGCGGGGTGGGTTCTGCAGGAAATGTGTGGCCCAGCGTAGGGGACTGTCACTTCTGAGTCTTCTGCCCTTGCAGCCTTGCCAAGGAGGGAGTGAATGAGAAACAAAGGTGGGCGGGCACTCACTGTAGACAGTGAAGAACTATCTGGTTGTAAGCAATTCTTTTCTGGGAAACCAAACTCATGATTTCCAAGGCAGGATGTGGAATTTCCCTGAAAATGGATGGAGAGAGAAAATTCTCAAAAATAAAAGTTTCCTGATACGCATTAGAAAACCCACGGGCTTTGGATTCCAATTCTGGTTTTAAAGCCGCCTGTGTTTGACCTCTCCCTGCTCTGTAGAAAGAGAAGGCGGTCATGCCTGTGAAATAACATGTTAAGGGTCTCGTATGTGTTCCACAGTCAATCGATACCGGGCACTCTGTGAGTGTTGGTTCCTCTTGATAAATACTGATACTTCTTTTAAGTCCTCTTCAGTTTTTCTCTGAGTTAAGTGTATTCATGGCCAATTAAAACACTGTTAAACCACAGGCTTCTGTTGCATTGGAAGGAAAAATATGTTTATGTAAAAAGTACTTTGTCCTGAAAAGGTTCGAGCCGGAGGTGGACGGAAGAAGATAACTAGGATACACCTGTTGCCAGCCTTTCTCACTGTTTCCATCCACTGATCTTTCCATCTCTCCCCTGTTCCTTCCTTCCCTCCCTTCTGTTCTTCGTCTTCCTTCCTATCTTCCTTCCGTTGCCTCTAACCTTGGAAAGCTTTTTGGTATTTGCTACATCTGTCCTCAGAAGCAGTGAGCGTCTTCTGCTGCCCTGCTGAGATGTCACTCACTCTGAATGCTGGGTATTTGGGAGCATTTTCAAAGATTCCAGCATTTCCCCAGAGCCACTGCCTTTTGCCAGCATTTTGGGGACTTTTCACCTCTGCTGCAAACTTCTGGGAAGGCTCAGCATTTAGCATTCTCAGATTTTGCTCCTCCCTGTGGCTCTAATGAGACGTGAGAGCGGCGCTGGCTGGGACGTCCACTGCAAGCTGGGAGAAGCATCGGAGAAACATTTAGGCAGGGATTCTTGGCCCAAGTGGTCCCACCTGGTGTTCCGCTCCAGTCTCCTGGCTTTGGGTCCCTGGCCATGTGCTGCAGTGGCTCTGTGCCCCCTCACAGCTTGGGGAAGAGGCCGTGAGTAGCTCTGCTGCCACGCAAACAGAAACAGCGAGACCTCGCTTCTGTGGCTGATTCCCTCTCTCTTCCCAGATTGCTGCCTGGCGGGATCAGAGCTTTGATGCCTAATGAGCTCAGTGACTTTCCTTCCCTGAGCTGAGAATTCAAGAAAGGAGGCAGTGAGAGATTATGCACTAATGCCACAAACACGCCCTTAGAGCAGTGCCCTCGAGGAAGCGCTCGTGCACTGTCACTTCATCTTCCTACGGTGTCTGGCGGACAGCGCTGTCACTGCTTGCAGTCCTGTCTTGCATAGGTGAAGCTTGATGCTGAGAAATCTACTTCTCCTTTGATTTAGTGTCGCTATTTATGGTCATTTCACAGAGGATTTAAGGCATCTTAAAGATACTCATGCACAATTACAGGATTCAGTACAAATGAGAAAATGGGATAAATGCAGAATAAGGAGAAAGCAGTTGGGAACTGATCTGAAAGTGTGGAAAAGCTCACTAAGACCCCGGGTTCTGGGGGTCCACTATGAGGCCGTGCGCTTGTCAGCAGCGGGCTGCAGATCTGGCCCTGAGACTCCTGCCTACCACGGGAGAGAAGAAGCCAGAATCAACTGGATTTACAGTGTTTGTTAGACTTTTGAAATTTCGTTCAGGAAATTTTAGGGAATCCTAATTCTAGACACTGAAACCTGAAAGGAATTTCTCCAGTGGGTTCTCCTGAGGGGACCATGCATGATAGAGTGTATATTGTCCCCACCATAAACTCAGTGGTAAGTCCCACAGGGCCCATGAGGGCTGAAACAGTTTAATCAAAATCACCAGCCGGTGAGCAGTGAAGCTCTGAGTCAACCCCAGTCCTCTGATCCCATAACCCGTGCATCATATTGCCTGTCACTGGTTACCTACCGTCCCTTCTGCTTATTTATACTAAGAGAGGTATCTGAGTATATAAATATTGTCCTCATAGATATACTGGTCAGAAAGCACACGTTCTGGAATAGCGTGAGCCTGCGAGGCTTGGCTGCCGTATGACGCCATTAACAACAATGGCCACCGCCACTGAGAGCTTGCTGGGCAAAGTGCTTTCTAGCGTGTCCGTGTATGGCAGTCTCACAGAACCCTATGTGCTGGTTGGCCCAATATTAATGTGCTGTTACCCCTGATGCCAAGGGACAGATAGATTCCGAAAGACTGAGCATCTTACCTAAGGTCAAATGACTAACCAGTGACCCGGCTGGAATCTGGCCACCAGGCGTCCCCGCGTCACCCTGGGGAAGGCAGGTGGCGTCACTCTCTTGGGTGTCCTCATGGCCGTGGCAGCTGGGTTCTGAGGATGGAATTATCTGAGGGGCTGGATGTCTTGAGAGAGACAGAAACCATCGAAGTGCAGGTGGCAGTGTGCATCAGGACAGCCCTGACGGCATCTGTGTCCTGGCCTGGCGTTGGCCTCTAGCTCAGCTCAGAATGGCGGCTCAGTGGGAAGCTGGTCTGGACAAGTCAAGAGACAGGGTTGGGTGTCCGCCTTGCAGTGTCAAGCTGGGGCTGAGCTGAAAGGGACAAGATGTGGCTCTTTCTGCACCTGGGCTTTCCTTGCTCTGGATGAGTAAACATCTTTCATCTCCAGGGTCTGCAGAAAGAGACCTTTCTGAGGCCTTGGTTAATTAAAACATTTGGAATGAAAGGCAAGAAAAACAACTTCTGAACTGGCCCTGACACTGAGCTACTGCAAGAATAGAGTTTCCTTAGCTTTTGGCCAGTTTGATAGATTTAAATGAGGGGAAAATTCATTTCACTCATGGGAAATCTGAATAAGAAATAAGTATGGATTTATGTTGTCTGTGACAGAGAAAGCACACTGTTAATGCATTCAGCAGACCTTCATTATTTGTGTTACATGCCACACTATGCTGGGTTCTTGGTGCAAGATAGGGTATGTAAGACCCAGTGGCTGCCCTCCGTGAGGAGATGAAGCATACGCCTAAATATATGTAAGATAGTGAGTGATAAGTATCTAGGAGATTCACAGTGGCAGATATCTTTCTGTTTGGGGTAAAGAAAGGTGGTGGAAGGGGGTGGCTTTCAAACGGAACGATGATAACATTTCAACAGGCAGAGAAGACTTAAGATGGGGTATATTAGGTTCCTGGGTTAAGACAACACCAATGTATTCTCTCACTTGTCTAGAGCCTAGAAGTCTGAAATCAAGGTGTTTGCAGGGCTGTGCCCCCTCTGAAGGCTCTGGAGAAGAATCCCTCCTTAGCTCTTTACAGCTTCTGGTGGCTCCCAACATTCCTTGGCATTCCTTGCCTTGTAACTGCATCATTGCATCCTCTGCCTCTGTCTGCACGTGGCCGTATTCCCTGTGTGTGGGTCTGTGTGGCCTCATCTTGACTAATTACAACTGCAAAGACCTGTGTCCCAATAAGGTCACATTCTGAAGTTCCAGGTGGACATAAATTTCTGGGAGACACTATTCAACCCACTACATGAGGGATGGAAAATGAACAAACCACTCAGGGGCGCGGAAGCGAGATGTATTTACAGAGTGATCAGATTGTACTGCAGAAAGTGTCTGAAGGGAATAGGGGGCAAGGCAGAAAACGTGGCCACATTATGGAAGGTGTGGATACCAACACAGGAGTTTGAACTTTACTCAGTAGACAGGTGAGAAGCCAGGGTACAGGTGAGACACCTGATGAATACTAATTTAGCAAAGATAAAGCAAGGGATTGGTAGGCCCATCTTTGAGGAACTATGAACTTAGATCAGCATTTGGTGAGGTTGGCCGTAACTGGACCAGTTTAACCAAGGAAAATTCAAGCCCTGAGACTTGTTTCAAGGAGAGCATTGGTGGTAGGACTTTTGACGGCTTTTCATTCATGCAACAAATATATATTGAGCACCTGCTGTGTGCCAGCATTGTTTTAAGCTCTAGGAATAAAGCCATGGAAATATAAGATTTGTTCCCTGAAGGAACTTGAACCTTAATGGGAAAAGACACAGTGAACAAGGGAATAAAGAGTTTCATGAGTACATTTCCATTGAGTTTATTGCCACTGGAAAACAGTGCCTCATGCATAGCTTTGCCTATATGTACCTGGTACACCAATAATGACCCTGAAAATTTGGTCAGTTCAATTATAGTGATGAAATGTGCTTTTTCCAAATATTTACATTGTAATTACAGAGCTGTGTCCAGTTGACATTTTAAAGTTTCTATTTTCCAGCTTGTAGCCCCAATATGTAGACAAATGCTGAATTTAAGTGAGCCCTGCAGGTAGGTGTCTTTTTTGGAACTGAACTAATCTCCCCTAACTTATGGGATCAGTATTGTTTTTCTTGAGAAAAAAAATCTTCAGTGAGATTGCCAATCTTTCATTTTATTCAGTGAAATCACCCATTCCCTTCCATCCCCAGCACATGCTTCTGCCTGTCTGTTGGAAGTAGACAGGCGGTTCCCAGGTCTCTCTGGCTCGAGGGTGGTACCCTGGCTAACATCAGAACTTAATAACGTCTTGCCCAGAGCTGTTGTATTTATGTATATGTGCATCTGTTTATGGTTATCTTTTGGGATAACTGTTTTTATAGAAGCTGTTGTTATTTTCCTAGTGGCTCTTTCGTCCTCAGCCTTTGTCACTTGTTTGGCTGGGAGAGACTAACGGGCGGGTCTTTGGTTTGGCCCAGAAAGGGTCTTAGTCCTCTAGCATGATGATTTGCATACAAAGTTTGTCAGAGCAAATGACTTCCAAATCTCTCCCTACTACGTTTAGACTTGGCGAAGTGTGGGGAGGAAACCCATGTGTGTTGTGGTATGCCTTTCAGGAAGAATTTTTACTCGGTGATTCGGAATTCCATAATGATGTGGTTTCTTACTGTTTTGGGGCAGAAGTGCCCCCCCCACCCCCCCCCCCACCCCACGCCACCAACCCTGTAGTTGCAGTTCTGCAGATTTTTCCACTGAGCGCCTGACGGCACCTGAGGACCTGGGTGCTTCAGGGTGGCATTACCCTGGGGTCCAGCTTCCTGGGTTTTACATCCAGCTACAGCACCAAGCATCTTTTGAAGGAGGAGATGAGAGACACAATCTATCTTGTAGTCAAACTGGTGAAGTCATAATATTTTTGCAGCCAGCCCTGGAAGCTGAGTCACAATGAGTGTGATTCAGACCCTGATTTCTTACCCAAAGCAATTTTGAGAGGTGTGAAGTCAAGAAAGACGCACAGTTGTCACTGCCCCCATAGAAAAAGCCCTGAGCACTGAGCTTCTGTAGCCAAGACGCGGCTCAGTCCATACCTGGAAACATTCCAGTCTCCTTAGGCCTTTTACTTGCCTCGGTCATGAATGACCTCATTCAGAAAATGCTGTCAGTCATTTGCCTGCCTTTCAAAGTCTGTCTCGTTTTTTATCTTGGTCATATTAGCCATGTTTTTGGGAAGGAGAAAACTTGGCTATTTTCTATAATTAACATCTTAGTAAAAATCCACAGAGCTAAGAGCCTTAGGATGTTGGTAATGTCTTAGTTTGGAAACGAGAAGTCTTACATTTCAGGGTAGGCAAGCAGAGAAGTTACCTTTTGTCAAATCCGGAAGATACTTGAAAGAAATTCAGATAGATATAGTTGCCTTAGACATCTATAGCCTTTGCATTTTTTAACTATTAGGAATAAAAGGCTCATACATATGCTGCCTACAGACTGGCGCTTCTCTGAGAATTCATTTCTGGGGTGAAGGACGAGGGTGCTGGCTAAGGTCAGGAGACCCGTGCTCCCAGGTCACAACTTTGTACCGAACTAGAGGAGTGACTTCGAGGAAGTTGCTCAGCAGACCAGTTTTCAGTTCCCACCTCAATAACTAAAGATGATAAAATTGACTTTGCAGGGTGTTAGGAGAATAAAAAGTAGCTGTGAGGGTGGAATACTTAACAGTGCTTGAAACACAGTGAGCTCTTAATAATTGGTCACAGTCATTTACATTAATTATTATTTAAACTCCAGAATATTATTCTGAGTGCTTATGGATTTGTGTAAAATTCACTTACACTCACATAGGGAAACTGGAAACTGCAAAAAAACTAACCAAAATGGTAGAGGAACTGAAAAGGAGATCTACAAAACGCAAGTTGGAAAGAACTGAACTGATTGATTATTTACCGGGGAGAAGTGAAGGCTACAGGGTGACTGAAAGACTGTCTCCAAGATGTTCAAGACATAGTGACCTGGGAAATTACACCCAGCTGCTTTCCATCTCCACTGAGGCTGATAGAACCAGGGCAGATGGGACAGGCCAGGGCCCAGGGAGAGTGGAAGCAGCAGAAATGACTAAGTACAAATCTGGACAGAGAGAGCCAAGGGGGGTTGCATTCTCAAGGAAGGTGCCAGAAAAGCTCATGTCAGCACTTCCCATGAACTCCTGAGGTCAGCATGCCCTTAGTGTGGGGACTGGTACCCAGACTTCAGCCTGCACCCCGTCATTTGCCCGTGCTTCACGTCCACACGTGTCTTACCTGGAGCCACTGGAGTTAATGCCTGACACTTTGTTTAGAGCAGTGGTTCGCAACCAGGGTCAGTCTTGCCTTCTTGGGATGCATGGTGTGTTTGTCTGGAGGCATTTCTGGTGGTCACAGCTGGGGAGGAGGGGGCACTGTTGTCATCTGGTGAATAGAGGCCAGGGACGCTGATACACACCCTGCGGTGCACAGTAAGGCCTTACTCACAAAGATTTATCTGGCCCTGCATGTCAGTGGCACTGCTATTAAGAAACCCCGGTTTAGAGTAGGAGAACATCATAGCATGGGCTCTCTTAAGGCTCACTAGTTTACGCCAGAGCATTTTTTTCCTCCGTTTACACCAAACCGTGGAACTGAATGGTTAGAAGACTGTTAAACATTTGCTATTCTGAGAAAATGTGTGGATTACATTACAATCATGTGTTTCTTAGCTGTCTGCTATACTTTAGTTTAAAAATATTTATATTTCTAAATAAGCGACTGACTCTTTGTCTAGGGAAAATAACATATGCAGGAGAGCTCCCCGGAGTATGTTGCAGACAGCCACCTTCCACGCTTTCTCTGCCCAGCCTTTTGCTGGCCAATTAATCTCTGCATTCAAGGCCTGCGCTGCAGCGAGATGCAGGCCTGACTCTGGGTGGAGAAAATTCCCCAGGGGCCAGCACAGACTAGCAACGAAAGGAGGTCTCGCCAAGAGAGTCACGTCAGCACACAAAACACTGATGCTCTGAAATGTGGCTTCTCAGTAACTCTGAGAATAAATCACGCTTTCTTGACTTAATAACACATTGCTGTTTCTAAATAATATAAGTATATGTTGTGTGCGTCCATTTGTAAACTTTCAGAGCCTTCCGAAATCCAGTCACAGCATGAAAACACACGCTATATTTGATCCTTGCATAAATAGCACAGATTTTAATTTTATCCCAGTTATGGTTATCTGGCGCGTGCGCCGATACTCTGGGCAGACTGGTGTGAAATTTAATTTGAGCAGTTAAACACAAGGGTGAGAGAGTGCAAAGTAAACAAGCACACGCATTTCCAGCCCTACAGCATTTGGTATGTTAACGGGAAGAGCACCCAAATCCTCTCTTTTATTTTTTCCCTTGTGACAATCAGATTACAGATTGTCTGAAAGGCACGAATCCTCCCTATCTCCCATGCCACCCTCATCTCCCCCTGAATGTTGCCTGCAGCCATTTCATTTGTGAGCTCTTCACGGTGAGAGTTGGAGTTTTAGTGAATGAAAGCGAACACGTTTCTTTGTTTTCAGATTTCATATTAGATGAGAGATTCAGGAAAAGGAAAACGGTCTCCTTGAGAACATCTCGCAAGGGGAGACGGCCATGGAATTGGAAATGATAGGAGATAGGATTTGCAGTTGAACAGAGAGATGGAGATCTCAGCTGGGCCAATTGCGATGTCTGGGACCTTTGGAGAGTTACTGAAGAGCTCTTTTCCTCACTTTATTTGTTAAAAATGGGAAGAAGTCCAGCCTGATAGAGTTGCTGGGACGGTGCACAGCGGTGGTACCCAGCTGCCTGCAGACTGTCAGTTTCCTTACTCCTTACAGACGTCTGTAAGTCCCACCTAAGTAACACTTGCCGAGGAAGCGCTGATGTTTGCTGTCAATATCATCAGTGTTGGTAAAAAGGGCACCACTTCCCTTCTCCCCACCTTTAACCACCTCAGTTCAGAAATTAGCGAGCACCTTTCCGCCTGCCCACCTCTAGGTATAGTTCATTTGGGGTATTAAGCACACAAAGAGCTTTAAGTCTTAAAACGACGACATGTACCAGAGGTCTGTGTCATTTGGGAGTTGGGGAAGGGACAGCATGCATGTGTGGCCTTCCCAGGCACAAGCCCATGAGAAGTAGCAAAATGGAATGGGTGAGTTTCTTCCTGTATTCTAAAGAAAGAACTTCTGCTTATCATCAGTAAATATTTTCGTCTTTACATTCGATTTGTCTCCACAGAAGAGCGAGTTGTCCCCATTGAAGTGTGCCGTTCCAAACTGTCAAAATACTTGCAGGGAATAGTTTTCCGCTGTGATAAATGTACTTTCACCTGCTCCAGTGATGAGAGCCTCCAGCAACACATAGAAAAGCACAATGAACTGAAACCTTACAAATGCCAGCTCTGCTACTTTGAGACCAAGCACACGGAGGAACTGGACAGCCACCTTCGGGACGAGCATAAGGTACTTGCCCAGGACTTCCTGCATCCCCCCCACTCAGCATTCCTGTGGGGAGGGGCCTCGCGGGGAGCCAGAGCTGCATTAGTCACTCCACTGTGGGCAAGGCAGAGTCATGAACTAGAGTAATGTTTAAAGTGAAGTTCAGTGTCTTTGGTGATAAAAGAAATAGAAGGTTGTTTCAGAAAATTGGAACACATAGATGGAGTTAAGGAAAAATCACCCAGAAAGCCACCACCCAAATCCAACTACTTAACATCTTTAGTCTCTTTCAGACCCACTTTCCTTTGTTTTACATAATTTTGATTATAGTATACATGAAATAGTGTATCTTCCCTTTTTTTTTTTCCAACTTAACATCCTAACAGGAGTGTTTTTCCATACTATTTTAAACATAGTATTACAAGGATTGATGAACATTTTTGGTAAAGGTCCAGATAGTAAATGTTTTGGGCCTTGCAGTCCAAGATGGTCTCAGTGGCAACTATTCTACTCTGCCCTTGTAGCAAGAAAGCAGCAAAAGACAAGGTATGAATGGATGGGCATGGATGTGTTCCAATAAAACTTTGTTTACAAAGCCAGGCAACAGGCTGCGCACACACAGTTGCTTGCGGCTATGCCACTCTGTCCCTCAATCATGTGGGTTGTCGACAATATTTTGCTAACTAAAAAGATCTTTCAAGGCATTGCTGTTCATATCTGAACACTGTAAGGACTGTAAAATACGTGTTTTATTTGGGGAGGGGAATTGATAAAGAATAGGTTAGTACAGGATATAAAATAAGGAGTTTTTGAATCAAATTCTCTTCGAAAGGTTTGCTGATCAGAGGGCAGCATCAAATAGGACAGCTTCCAAGGTCCCTTCTCTTGGGATTAATTAGGCACATCAGGAATTGGAATGATGGTTTCTTGTTTTGTGTATTGGCCAGAGTGCAGGGGTGGGCTGTGATTTGTATTGTTTTGTGAAAAGAGCCTATTGAAATGTTTTCTAATTAACCCGCAAATTGAAAACATCTAGTGAGTGTTTACTTAAGGTCCAATGAGAAGCGCTTTTGATACTGTTTCCTTTTCTCTTGCTTTGCCTCCACAGTAGAAATGTAGTTCTCTTTTTTGGCCTTAAAGTTACAAAGATTTTAGTCTGAATCATCTGCACACAAAGGTTAGAATTTATGGGGTATTGAGAGGGAAGGCTGAACTTTATCAGCCGTCCACAATTTAATGGTTTTATGGTAACTTTTCTGCTTTGGCATGCATTCATTTTCTGCTGTGTCCACCCAAAAATGAAAAGCAGAGAAAAAAATCCTGAATTACCTCACTTAAAAACTTTAATATCCTTTCTTATTCAAACTTCTTGGGGCATTTCTGCCCCCAAACTCAGAGGAAAATCACTTAGCCATTTGAAACCAAGTTTTCTCCATTTATGCACATATATCTTATTTATGTAACCACCTCAGATATTTGTATTACAGTGTTGAAGCCTTTACGCTGGTATTTTGAGACAGAGTAAACCAAGAGGGTAAATTCTTCCCCAGTTGCTATGTAGCAGCTTGGGAGTTGGTGGGGCAATCCAGAGAAGGTTAGAAACCACGTAGACGTAGAGCCAGAGGCTTCCTGAACAAGCGTGCAAGTTGGGGCTTCAAGGTACACATTAGGGAAATGGGCTGCTCAGGAAAGAAGTGTCCAATTTAGAGCTTTTGGAGCCAAACAGACCCGGGTTTGCATCTTGTCTCAACCATTCACTATGCAGCTTCAGCAAGTTACTTAAATTTCTGTTTCTATTTACTGCTTTCTAAATGGGAATCACTAGATCTTTCTCAGAAGTTTTGTAAGAAGTTCCAGTATTTCCCACACTCTGAGACCCACTGTGCTCCTCGGTCTGTTTGTGAATCGCACTGTGCTCAAGTATAACAACAGGACAGCAGGTATATCCCTGAAGACCTAAAATATAAAATAACTAATTATACCTTGCATTTCAGACGCAGTCTTCAGTGTTGTATTTTCACTATGCCATACTATGTTGATTTCACTCTTTCTTGTGATTGACTAGCTTATTAAGTCCAATGAGCTGAAGAATTCAGCATGCCTAATGATTTTCATCTTGGTCTCAACTTTAAGTTTTTGAGACTTGTGCTTACTATGATGGAGCACTTTTCTTTTCCCCATTTTCTATTCCTTCTTTGCTAAGTGAGTACGAAATGCAGTTCAAATTTTTGAAATAATTATCCAAATGCTATTTCATAAACAAAGATAACAGTGCTGCTGAAACCGAATTGTTGACTGATAGGCAGTGACATGAACCAGTTAAAAGTGGTCATTCTTCAGGGTGAAGAATATACAAAAAGTCTGATTTCAGCATTTATGAAAGGGGTGTGGGAGTGTCCGTGTACCTTGTACTAAAGAGAAGTTTGCTAATAATTAAAACACAAAAGTAAGGCAAGAGCAAGAATTTAAAAGCTTAAGAATTGGAAAGGATGAAACTTTTTGTTCCCAATGTGATTTTTGTAGGTAGAAAATCCTATATAATCTATTTTTAAAAACGACTAGAATATTAGTGAGTTTAGCAAAGTTGCAGGATATAAGATCAATATACAAATTATATTTCTATATATTGTAATGGATAATCTGAAAATGAAATTTCTAAAAAATCAATTTTATTAACAGTAACATTAAAGAGAATAAATTTCATATAAGAACTGTGAAATCTGTCCCCTGAAAACTGTAAAATATTCAGAGAAATAAAATAAGTTAATTCCGTGTCTGCTGTACTTGTGGATTGAAAGAGTTCAATATTGGTATTCTTCCCAAATTGACCTACAGATTCAACCTAATCTCTATAAAAAAATCTCATTAGTCTTTATTCTTTGGTGGAAATTTATATTAAAATGTATGTGGAAATACAAAGGATCTAGAATAGTCCTAAATAGTGTGGGGAGAGAATTGGAGGACTTCCCCTTCCTGATTTCAAAACTGAATATAAAGCTGTGGTCATCAAGAGAGCATGGTATTGGCCTAAGACAGATGGGTAAGTGCTGCAGAAGAAAAAGTCTGGAAATAAACCCTCCTTTATATATGGTCAGTTGGCATTTAGCAAAGGTGCCAAGGTAATAAGAAAATGGGAGATTTTCAACAGACCGTGCTGGAGCAGCTGCATTTCCATGTATTGCAAATAAGGAACACTGACCCTCAAGTTATTCCCAAAACAAAAATTAAATCAAAATGGGTCAGAAACTTCCACGTGTGAGCTAAAACTATAAAACTTCTAGAAAAATAGGAGAACATGTCCCTTGTGTTAGGGAAATTTTCCTTAGAAATGATACAAAAGGTATGGACATTTAAAGAAAAATACCATAAATTAGATGTCATCAGAATTAAGTTTTTGCCCTTCAGAAGACACCATTAAGAAAATGCAAAGACAGACAAAAGATTGGAAGCAAATATTTACAAAGTAATTATCTACAGAGGAATTTAACCAAAATGTATGAACAGTTCCACATCTTGCTAAGATAATTGAATAAATTGAGAAAAAATTTAGAGTAGACACTTTACCCATAAGAATACACAAATGGCAAAAGAGCACATGAAAAGATGTTCAGTAACACTCATCACTGGGGATTTCTCCAATGATGCAAATTAAAACAACACTACCTACCTGCTAGAATGGCTAAAATTAAGAAAACTGATAGTGCCAAAATGTTGGTAAGGATGTGGAGAAATGGGAAATCTCACTCAGTGCCGGCTGGAATGTAAAATGGCATGTCCACTTTGGAGCATTTTGGCAATTTGTTTAAAAGTTAAATACACTGCTCCACATCACTAGTCATCAGAGAAATACAAATTAAAGCCACAATGAGATATCACCTCACACCAGTTAGGATGGCCGCCATCCAAAAGACAAACAACAACAAATGTTGGCGAGGATGTGGAGAAAAGGGAACCCTCCTACACTGCTGGTGGAAATGCAAATTAGTTCAACCATTGTGGAAAGCAGTATGGAGGTTCCTCAAAAAACTCAAAATAGAAATACCATTTGACCCAGGAATCCACTCCTAGGAATTTACCCTAAGAATGCAGCAGCCCAGTTTGAAAAAGACAGATGCACCCCTATGTTTATCGCAGCACTATTTACAATAGCCAAGAAATGGAAGCAACCTAAGTGTCCATCAGTAGATTAATGGATAAAGAAGAAGTGGTACATACACACAATGGAATATTATTCAGCCATAAGAAGAAAACAAATCCTACCATTTGCAGCAACATGGATGGAGCTAGAGGGTATTATGCTCAGTGAAATAAGCCAGGCGGAGAAAGACAAGTACCATATGATTTCACTCATATGTGGAGTATAAGAACAAAGCAAAAACTGAAGGAACAAAACAGCAGCAGACTCACAGAACCCAAGAACGGACTAACAGTTACCAAAGGGAAAGGGACTGTGGAAGATGGGTGGGAAGGGAGGGATAAGGGGGAAAAAGGACTATTACAATTAGCACACATGATGTAGCGGGGGTGGGAGTGGGGTGGGGGGATACAGGGAAGGCAGTATAACACAAGAGAAGACAAGTAGTGATTCTATAGCATCCTTCTACGCTGATGGACAGTGACTACAATGGGGTATATGGTGGGGACTTGATAATAGGGGGAGTCAAGTAACCATAATGTTGCTCATGTAATTGTATATTAATAGCAAAAAAAATTCAAAACAAACAACAAAAAAGTTAAATACACTTACATCTGGCCCAGCAAGCCTACATACCACATAAAGTGGGTGGATAAACAAAACGTGCTATGTCCACACAATGGAATACTATCAATAAAAAGAAATGGGCTGCTGATACACATAACAACGTGGATAAATCTCGGAAGCATCATGTTAAGTGGACAGAAGCCAGACACAAAAGACTATGTAATTTATGATTCCATTTATACAAAATTTCTAGAAAAGGCCAGACTAGGGAGATAAGCATCAGATGGAGGTTGCTTGGGGCTGGAGGTTGAGCGCAGGGATGGGTTACAGAGGGTATGAGGGGACTTTTCAGAGGGATAGAAGAATTCTTAAACTAGATCGTGGTAAGGGTTGCACGAATGTATCGGTTTACTAACACTCAGCGACCTGATATATGGTAGGTCCTCAATAAATGTTAATTTCCTACAGTCTTTTCTTACAAAGTTGATCCTTGGAACAGATAGATCTACAAGATTCTCAAGATCCATATTAATGTATAAACTGCCAAAATAAAATGTGCAATGGACGTAGCAATTGGTTGTACACTTAAGGTTTACTTTCTTTCCGTGTTGGGTGCACCGCTCATTACCTTCTTCTACAAATAGCTGTCGGTGATTTTGTGTGGTGGAGAGAATCCTACAGTATCTTTCAGGTGTATTTTCAGTCAAAAGATTTCATTAAACAGACTGGATATGCAAAACTGGACTTGTGAATTCTGCCCACAAAGGTTGTAAACCTGGGGAATGTCTCTTAAGTTGTCAGACTGTGTCATTCATGGACTGAACAGAACACTGGTAGAGCAGGAAGGGTCCTTGAAGTCAAATACACCATTATATTTAAGAGCTAGATTCTCCGGTGCTCTGGATTTATGTTGCCATGTTTATTCTCAGAAGCCAAGGTGAGGTAGAAAAGAGATAACAAAGCACCATCATTTCTAGGAGACCCAGAGTCTCACTTTCGGAGACCTTTATCTTTGTGCCACTGAACAAGGAATCACTTGCAATCTCTTGAAATCTAAAGTAAACGCTGCAGGCTATTTGAAATTTTCTTTTTTCCTTCAACTCTTTTTTCGGTCTCACTAGGTCTTCTAGAGGCAGACTATTCTATTCTTCCTATCCCCCACCAACCCCCATAGCCCCCACACCCACACACAAAATGAAATCAGATCAGTTGTGCCATTTATGTGTTAGCAATGCTGGGGAAAAAGGAAGACAACATTTCTACGAACCTTAAAAGTCATGAAAAAACCTTTCACTTCTCACATTTGAAAAAAAACACTTTTTTTTAAAAAGAAAGTTTAAGTATATGCACTACCTTGTTAGGGTTCTTTATGGTTCTGAAGTCTCTTTGCTAGTTTAAGGAACATAAAAATATATTATCTCTAACTTGGTTTGCTCGTAAAATTGTCATGCTCGCTGTATTAAATTTAGAAGGATAGTCTATTCAGGCAATACAGATTCACTAATTGAATTTACTTTGAAATGTTTTTAATTTTTTATATAAATGGAGCCTCAGGCGGCTGAACTCTAAGGAACTCGCATCTCTTTCTCCTCTTACTTGGGGGAGGCAACAACATCAAGCACAGTAGGAATCACCAAAATTTTAGTTATTCCAATAAAATTGTTCAGTTTTCTGGACAAATGTAACCACACTGGCAAAAAAAGTCACACAAAACATTTGTTTCTGGCAAAGGAAATGAGAAGAAATAAAACAAAAGAAGAACCTTTTCCTCACTCCAAATTATAAAACACACCCATTGGCCACATTTTTTTTTTGGATTGTGTTTAATTTCTGAGATAACTACTAACAGCCTTAGGTTTATTAACTCTGAGGATTTTTGCAAGCTGAAGGTTTCTCTAGATGTCATTTCGCCTCTGCTTTCCCTCATGTTAGTCTTGCTTTTCGGTTTGTCCATCATAGACCTATTTCTTTCACATGTTTTGGGAGACAGAGAAATCAGAAGCAGATGAGCAGGAGGTGTGACCATTTATCAGAGGGAGGTGCCTGGCAGAGCCTTACGTGTTAATTCTCAAGTAGACATTTGAAGACGTTCTTTGCCTGTAACCTTTGAGACTATACACTAATCTCTCCAGGCAAATTAGGACTTTACTTCTTCCTCTAGTGAGGCACTTATTTCATCTGCCTCAGCTTGGATTTACTCTTAACACGGCTCCAACTCGCCATGGGATGCAATGTTCTTAAAGTGGAAATTATGTTATTTACTTCTCTTGTCTTCCAAAATCTAACCATAGTGCCTGCACACAATACAAGCTCTAGTAGCTGGTTGCTCAATAAATCAATAAATGAAATCACTTTTCAGATAGGAAATGTTAAATATCCTGTTTAAGTAAGCAAAATGATACAGGCATCAGTACTTGTCTCTCTGGATTTTGAGTTCAGGAGATTGGCGACAGCACAGGTGGCCAACAGCGAAGTTGTTTTGACTTTCTGAATGATACCTTTCACTTGGCTTCCTTGAATACTTGTGACTTGAGTTATGCTGAGATCTTCAGAATGACTTGGTTTTGTCTGGTCTTTTGCTAAACTAGGTTTGGCAGAAGCATGCTTTCTGCTTCTGGCACTGGTTGCAAAAGAAAGTCGATACTCCCCTTGACTTCTGTGCTCCATACCCTCCTGGGTACTTTACCATCTTTTATTCTTACTGTTCTTAGAAAGGTTTTCATTTTGGAGAAAACCTCTCAAGTGAGTCTACTGCTTGACCCCATCAAATATTGCAACAGCATATTATTGTCACAATTCTTGTGTTTGGCCAGGATACCATGGGTAATGTTTTTTGTTAATTTTGTAAATAATCTTGCATTTCTACAGATGGTTTGCATTATAATAGGGAAAGCTGGAGCTATGTTATCTGAAGATGTGAGTTCTAATCCTGACTTTATCACTTCATTCTTTTGTGTTCTGTTTCCCTCATCTACAAATGTGGAAGATAACTCACACCTTACAGAATGGTCGTAAGGGTTAAGTGATACATGTAAAAACCACTGGATTAATTTTTAGCACATAGTAGATATTTAGCACATAGTAGGTAAGAACTGAAACAAAATCTTCTAGAGATTATCTAATTTTACTAACAAGCAAACTTGTATAGGATACAATATTATGAAGTTCTTCATACTTTATGATCTCCCATAGGTTTTTAATGTTATCAGTAAAGTCAAATAACATTTACTGTGTGTCAACTAGATGACTGACTGTATACTCTGCACTGAGCATATATAAAGCTAAACAAGAAATAGTTACTACCCTGGAAGAGTTTATAAGCAAGTAGATGAGACAAGGTTAAACAAAGAATCACAACCCAACACATTAAGTACTTGATAAAGGCATCAATAAAATAGGAAGGCGGCCTAGTGCAAAGCCAATATGGTGTCACAACTCATCTACCATAGAACTTTTAATACATTTAGCTGAATATCCTTTCTAGAAGTTTTTACAAGAGCTCTGATTGAAAAACTTTTCTGAGAATTCAAGATTTTTACCTGTACCTTTGTCCATCTTCCTGTAAGAAATCATGCTTTGCTGAATCTTTCTACCACTAATTTCTTTCCCTCATTCCTTTTTTGACTTTGAAAGACAAGCAAAGATCTGCTGTAAACCACCTGATATTTATATGGCCTGCCAGCTAAGAATGGTTTTGACATTTTTAAATGGTTGAAAAAAATCAAGACTAATATTTCATGACATGTGAAATTATATGAAATTCAAATTTCAGTGTGCATACATACAGTTTGTGGGAATATAGCCATTCTTATCCCTTCCCATGTTGTCCAAGGCTGCTTTCAAGCTGCAGGAGCAGCTGAGTGGTTGTGACCGAGACTGCATGGTCCAGAGAGTCTTGAATACTTGCTTATCTGGCCCTTCACAGAAAAAGTTTGCCAGCTATGTCCTTTAAAATCTTTGTAGCACTATGCTTTTCTCAGCTTGTGACTGAGATGGGCATTTCTGGTGTAAGAGACAGTTTCCCCATGTTCACCGGTGTCACTTTTTCTAGAAATACAGAGTTCACTTCGGCCTTTCTTTTCAGCATGAACATGGCAATACTAGATGGTGTCAACATCCTGATTGGGTGTCCCTTCTGAAGGTACAAATGTGAAGGGTTAGGAAGGGGGAGCTCTGGAGACGTTACGTGGATTTTTCTTCACTGTCTGCCCCACTTAATGCCTGCTAAGTGAGCTGCTTCATTAACAAGCAAGTTTATCTCAGTCTTGCCTGTAAGTCTGGGTTTTTGCCACATAAGGACAATCTGAAAATGCACGTTCAATCATATTTGTAAATCATATAATACTTCTCGCCTTAGACTAAGCCTCAAGGATTGAAATTGTTTCACATGCTAGAGACAGATTAAAATCATTCTGCTGAGTGGGTGGAAACATCAAACAGAAGACAGTTGTAAGGACTGAACGTTAGGCAGGAGCACGGACGAGTTCGCAGTGTCGTTGCTCCACCGCCAAGGGGCGCTGTGGCATTGGTGCTGCGTCTCCCCTCGGCTTCCCTGCCGCTCCGGACTCGAGGGCTTCCCCGGGGACGGAGTCGTGGGCGTTCACAGATGACTTTCACGGGATGTCAGGATGTGCGTGGTTCTCCAGTCTGAGTGACTGTATTTGAACGACCCACCCTTCAAAATCACGTATGCCTCCTTTTGTCTTCAGAAGGCTGCAGGGAGCCAGGTTCTGAATCTCATAAACTCTTAGCCGTGCTTTCTCCCTCTGTTTTGGGCCTTTTGGGAAACAAGGTAACAAATTACTTCTCATCTCCAGAGAAAGGAAGCGAATTTCCCTCTATGTGTCCTCTGCACTGCTCAAAAGTTGGTCAGATACCCACCAATCTCTAGGTCCAGAAAGTAATTTACTGGCATGATCATTTCAGAAATCAACTTAGAAATATATTAGAACTTTAATGAAGTCTACACCCTTTGACTTTGACCCTGTAATTTTATGTCTGGAAATTTAGCCTATAAAATTGAAACTGAACAGAAAAGAAAGGTTAATATACAATAAAGTTTATTACTGTATATTTTAGAGTAAAAAGCCAGAAATAACTGAAGACTTGTATGGGAGGAACTGAGTAAATTGCAATACGTCTACTTGATGATGTATTATATAGTGATGAAAAATGATAATTTATACAGAGAACATTTTTGCCTTGCCAAGCATTAAAAAGCAGGATACACACTTGTATGTTTTAATATGAGTACAGAAATTAAATAATCTATGCACACAGAACAGGATATACAGAAATACTATAACTTGTTGACAGTTATAATGTATAGGTAGTGGGACCTTAAATGAGCTTTTTCTATTTTCCAATTCTTCTTTGTGAACATGTAAAGGAAAGAACAATGTATTAAGTTAAAATGAACACATCCAGTATCTGGAAGTAAAATCAGCACCCACTCTAATTCAGACACTGCATTTTCCATGTGGAGGTCCAGCTATGAATCAGATGCATAGTGTCTGGCCTCCTGGAGCTTGCAGTTCAGTGGGAGGAGGCAGGCTGTAAACAATTAAGTGGTTAAGTTATAAAAGAGGGTGCTACGGAGGCAGAGAGCAAGGATATTTAACCAAGGAGGAGTTTGGGGAAGGTCTCTCAGGTGCAGTCACATTGAATTGAGGCTTTACGGCCGAGGAGCCATGGCATGAAGGAGGCAGGCTTGAGAAAATTCCAGGCAGGAGGTGGCATGTGCAGAGAGAAAAAAGGCAAGAACATGGCATATCCCAGGAGTCTCAGTAAGTTCAGGTGGTCTGGAGAAGGTAGGCCAGAATAAGGTCGACTACAGTAAGAAATTTGGATTCTATCCTCAGGACAAGCAGAGACTGACACGAACAGATTTATATATTTTTTAAAAATCTCATACCACACTGGAGAATAAATGCAAGAGGCGACAAGAATGGACACTGGGAAACCAGCAAAGAGGGAGGGAGGGGCTTGCAACAATTCAGGTAAGAGATGCTGGCTCCAAAATGCAGCAAAGAGTCTTCCTTTTGTATTAAAAGATTTACTTTTGGATTGCTCACCTGGGGATTTAAACTATATAGTAAGAACCCAACACTATAAAGAGTTCTTTTTTTTTATTTCAAAATCCTAATTACAAAGCAAAAGTTTTAGTTTTTACTTTTAAATCTTTTAGTTGTATAGCAAAGTTTTTAGAAATTCTCAGGACAAACAAGTCCTGGGTTAGCCCGGGATGAACTTCATACCATGAAAATGTCATGTATTATTTTAAAGTTCGGCAGAATCTAAAATGTTAATAGTTTTCCAGCGCAAGGATGTTGGTGATGGGGAAATGGGCAAATAGAGTCCTCAGAAAAACCAGAAGAAGGAAAAGAAAAAATAACATCTGGTTTTATGACAGATGTCCTTCTGTCACCATGAGTTCACTGAGAAGCACGGGCTCCCATACCTAGACTGAGGCCTGGCACAAGAGCAGGTTCTTGGGGAGCGAATGAATGAACGAGTGAATGAACACAAACCACTGGTTTAAAGATGTTTGAGGATTTGTTTTTGGCCTTTCATGGGTTTTGTTATTTTTGTTCCCTGACAACGTCCACCCCTCATGCCCCTTCTGTACACCTAGAGTTGCCTTGGCTAAAGATGGGAAACGGGGGAAGGTGGTCAGAAAAGGCTGCTTTTCAAATATTGATCATTTAAAAATGTGTTTCTTCATACAAATTTCAAAATTGGGCAAATTAGAACCATCCTCCATTTCTTGAAGCATTGGCTGGCAACTCGGAAAACTTTTATTCAGATATTTGTCCTAAATTCTGTTTGGTTAAAATGTGGACTTTGTGGCTAAACATAATTTCGTAAATACACATTTATCATGCTTGTTATAAATGTTTCCAAAAGCCAAAATTGGGAAAGGCCACATTCCCAGAAAGGGGAAGGAAAGTATATTTGGGGGAACTATTGTGTTTCAGGTACTGTGCTAACCCGCCTCCTTTGTCAAATGAGCACCCTGAAGGTAGACACTGAGCAACACCCACAGTCGGGGTTAGTGGCAGACCCTGAACTTGAACTCCCATCTGGCTGATTTAAAAGCCCATGTTCCTTGTGCTCTCCCTTTTTGCTTTTATATCATAAAAACAAAAAACAATCCATGGAGGTCTGAAGGGGGAGGCATACTATAGATAAAGCCCTAGTTGGGAAGGGGGGTGACATGGAAAAGTCCTTTGGAGACTGTTACTGTGAACTTTTTGAGGGGAAGAAAGAGTCTGAGCTCAGCTTCCTCTTCCTCCTCATCTTAGTCTATTAGTTTTTTTATTAAAGTATCATTGACATACTATAATTATTAATTTTTAAAACTTGTTTTGATGAGCAAAACAAGAACTCGCCTTTCCTGAGTATTTAGTTAGCATTGAGATTGAAGACGACCTTTTCCACCCTCATGTTGTTTTCAAAGTCAAGTGATTTCATGGATCGTACTCTGATAGCTAGAGCCATGTATTGTTTCTTTTGTTTTAAATGAGCTTTTATCCTGAGTTTTCTTCCTCCTTTTAAATGCTACCTCCATCCTCCACGATGCTGTTGGGACAGTGTGAAGCCTTCTCACAGGGCTGTTTCTTGGTCCTGATGCCCTGGGTCTCTCTCACCTCTGTCACAGTGGATGGTGCTGTTCCCATCTGCCAGGCATATGGAATTGGTGGTGCTCAGTGAATCTTTGTTCCCGTCTGGTCCCAGAGAATATTTTGGGATTGTCTTGTAAATTTCTCCTTTCCTCTCCTGTGCCTTCATTCCACCTCTCTACTGTGGCAGCTATGGAAATTGTCCTTGGAATCTAATTAATGATGGGTGTCTTGGCTCCTCAACTAAACTGTGAGCCTCAGGAGGCTGCAACTGGTCTTGTTCATCTGTGTAGGCCCCTCTCCTGGCCCCGGTGGGAGCAGAGGAGTAGCCCATCGCTGCTGGCAGGCTTGAGGGATTTTGTTGGCTTGTGTCCTGCCTAACCTGCGATTCCTGATAATTCTATGCATCCAGCTGAAGAGGTTCTGAAAATAGATTAATGAAGAAGGTCTTTGGGTGCTACCATTTGTATGAGAACCCCAAACAGAACATCACTATAGAATTTTCTTAGTTTTTATTTCCCCCGGATGAAAGTTTGGATTCCCTCATTATTCTAACCATATTTTATGTAAATGAAAATCAGAGTGGTTAACACTTTTAAAGGATTTTTAAGGGCTAGTTATTTAGATTTTCTTCAGATAATCCCAACCTTGATAAAACAGACTCTGGTCAGCTTCAAAACAGCAGTAAAATAACAATGCTGTCTTCCACTTAAACTGGAGTCAGGAACTGAATGGTCATCATATGGCTTAAGCTGGGACAGCGCACAGGTCATACCATCATGGGGAAGAGGCCTGTGACTCACTGCTAGTTTTCAGGGGGCTTGCAGAGCCTCTTTGCCCAGAAGTATTTGAAACAGGTAGTTTACAAAAAGCACACTGTTGAATTCAACTCAAAAAAATGTTTATTTCCCACCTAGTCTCTACCCCAGGCTTCAGGGTTTGATTTCTTGACTAGCTCACATTTTTTACTAAGGAAGGAAGGTCCAATGTTAACAGTTCCATTAAAAATAGTGGGATGAGGGAATGAAGCTCTGAAGCACCTCTGAAAGAATCGAAGGAAAGCAAAGGACTTCTTAGGCACCTGATTCTGGAAACACAGTGCTCGGACACCACGTTGGGGAGATCCCGCCCCCAGGGAGAGCCCCGCTCCATCTGGTGCATCGTCCCGTCACTCCTTTGCCCCTTTTTCAGGTGAGCCGTAACTTTGAGCTGGTTGGACGGGTTAACTTGGATCAGCTGGAACAGATGAAGGAGAAGATGGAGAGCTCCAGCAGCGATGATGAGGACAAGGAAGAAGAAATGAACAGCAAAGCTGATGACAGAGGTTAGTCTCACCCCTACCCTCCGCACCCCAGATGGCATCCAGCACGTCCATGGTGAGACAGAAGGGAGGCAGAAGGTTGTCGCAGGAGTAACAGAAGGAACGATCCTTCTTAGTTACGGAGCAGAACAGACTGGCTTGAGATAATGTCAGGGGCCATGGCATTGTAAACTACTAACAGCTATAGAAACTCTAAGGAAAACAGACATGTTCTGACTACAGCTATATGTTTGCTAAAAACTATATGCAGTGATTTGTTTTTAATAAGGACAGGCAGACATCAGGATGGATGACACGGAAGCTACTGAGGAATATAATTGAACTTCCAGTTGAATGCTGCTTATTTTAAATGGCTGCTGCTGGGTAGACACTGCTGAGTTGGTGAGGGGCGGCCCCAGAGGACTTGAGCCCTGAGCCCTCTCCGTAAGTCCCTCTGCCTGGCCCTTTTCTCAACCCCCTTGCTGCAATTTTTGCTTTGTAAAGAGAGAGAAAGTGACCAACAACTTCTATGCTACCATGACTTTACAGAGCACAGTGGGGATGGTTTCAAGGGAGTTTTGAGTTTTGCACTGTCTTTCCAACCTCCTCTGAGTCTATAATTATTTTCAAATAATTTTCTATAAAGTTTTTCAAAAGTATATTTAGTTACAGATAAACATTTACATGGTCTAGAGTTGGTTTTCTGTATTGGTCAACACAGAATATGGTAAAATCCCCCCAAAGGTGCATATACAAATATAGGCTGATGTGTTACACGAGTTATTGCAGATTTATGAAATGCCTATGGGTAACACAGATGTGGGAAATAAACATTATAGGTATCCCAGTGACGAGAACAATGGTGTCAGTTGCCATTAGTGAGTATTATGCCCAGTGTTGGCTTTATATTCAATTTTGTCTTTAACTCTTATAAAGTGTAGAGGATTCTGCAGTTGGCCTCCCGGATTTGACTGTCAGTTGAGCTGCTTACTAGCTATATGGCTTTGGATAAATTATTTTATCTCTTTGTGCATTTTTCATCTCCCAGGGTTGTATAAAGCTTGAGTGAGAGAGAATCCACAAGAGACATTGCCCAGTCCCTGGGGCATAGTTACCATCTAATAAATGATAACCCTGCCCTATAGGTGGTACTATGGTCACTTCACAGTAGGGAAATAAAGGCCCAGAAAATTTAAGAGCTCATTCAGAGTTAAAAGCCACAACAACCAATGCTGGACGTTAGATGTAGGTCTTCTGGCTTCAAAGGCAAGATCTCTTTTATACCACAGACGGTTTCCCCCAGCCCTTCGGGGAATGGAATGTTCTTCATGGAAAGGACCTGGCCCTGAATTCTGTCGATTCAGTGGCCCTTAGGCCTCACTCTAAGGTGTACTTTTGCAGAATCTCTGTTTTTCCTGCCTACAAAAGCCTGTTTGGTGGCCAGTTCCCTCCAGGATTCTGCCTGTTCTTTTTGCTGACCTGCCCCTGCGTTTCCCCCCCCACCCCCAGCCCCAAGTCCACCCCCACCATGACGCCATAGCAGGAGACCACAGGTTTGCAAAGTGGGGGTCCAGTTTGGCTCCAGACCCCCAGCCAAGACTACAGTGGGGTCTGCTGGCCGTGTGTGCCAGTTCTTCAGGACCCACGTTCCCATGGTCAGCCTGAAGAGTAAATGGACAGATCAGATATCCTCACCAAGAGGCTGATGGCCCTTGTAAAGTTACAGCTTCTGTTAATAGGGGCCATAGTAATCCATTTCTTACAAGGAAAATGGCTGTGATCGGAATAGTTTTTTAATTTTCAGGGTTTTTTTTTCTTTTTAACATTTCACAAATATGTTCTTAGCAATGAGTTCTTTAACGTCTGTGCACTGCTACTCGAGTTTTCTGGAAGAGGATGCTTTTGACAGAGGGTACAGAGGCTCCTCTTGCTTCATTATGCTCCGTGCCCTGCTGCTCCTCTTAGAAAATAAATTATCCCTCATTGGATGCTGTGAGTTTTCAGTCTAGGGCTGAGCACACATGATTTCCGAGATTATAAGCACTGCAGAGCCAAGAACCCCTTTTAGTCCTCCCATCCTCTGTGACTCCTCCAAAATCAAAGCATAGAAAATCAGAAGAAAAAAGATGGCAGTTGGGTGGGTGGTGCACCGGGCAAATTTCCTTGCTTGCCCAGCTTGGCCACCCCGTTCACGTGGACGCCGGGGCATGAGACCGGCACAGTATGACATGAAAGAACTTCGTGGTGTCTAGTTGCTTCTCACTGGAAAATGTGGCATCCACATTCACGAGCCTTAACCACACAGGGGGGAGAAGTCTTGGACTTGGAAGCATATATTCCTCTCCCAGAGGGTGGGGGGTTTACCTGAGTGACTGCTGGTAATGTTCACGGGAATCACGAGCCCAAACCTGCACGTCGCAGTGGCTGAACCTTTAAAGAACAGTCTCCTTTGTCTCATCTCCTTTGAGTCAGTTTCCCACCACCTAGGTATGTTCTTGCCAACGTGAAGAAATGGCGCACAACAGCCTCGGGGTGCTTCTGCCGGCCGGCCTGCCTCCCAGGAGCAGGGAGTGGGAGGGGCATTAGTGCAGCTCTCGGGGCTGATGGGGAGCTATTTGGTGTGTGACAGGTAATGACTGGCCTCCTCCTTTGAGGATGAAACAGCATGAGCCATTGGAAAGAACAGATGACTGGTTTCATGTTTCCTAAGGGGAAGAGAGTAAATGTGCCAGGAGCATGCCCTCTGTTGGCAATGTAGACTTTTCTCCAGCACACGTAACTCAGGGGCCGCACGACCCTCTGGCTGCCCCATTCCTGACATCCTTCCGTTCAGCGCGAGACCCAGGAAGAGGGCTGTCGGTGGCTGTAGTTCAGGTCCTGCCTAGGAAGCTCAGAGGGAATTTGAAAGAGAGGAAACCAGGCATGAAGAAATCAAAATGAACCCGAGCAGCAGCCTCCCCACCCCCTCTCATTATGCAATTGGGAGGAGTCAGGAAGGCATTCTGTTGATTTCTTGCCCAAGATAATCCCTGCTAAGGAATTAATGCGCAGAGCAGATGGCGCCGACTCATTTCCAATGAAAAGAATCAAGGAAGATAGTCTGTGCAATTATTTTTAATGGCTTGTGTGGTGATCTTCTTAATTTGTGAGAAAATGTTTCATCTTTTGTTAAAACTGGCCCCATTCACATGGCTTTTTGTGCTGAGGATTAAGGCAGCGCAGAGACACCTGTCCCGTTAACGTCATCCTGAGGATTTTATGAGGTGGAGTAATTGAACCAGGAGACGTCATCGTCTTACGTTTTATATGTACAGGCACAGAGTGATTAGAAATGCAGCGATGATGAACATTTCCCTGTGCGCTGCCCTCACTTTGCAGGGCCTGCAGAAGTGTCTGGGTCTTGCTGTTTATTACCTGCATGAAGATTTGGCCCTCTGTGGTTTAAGGAAAGACATACGGGCTTGGGAATCAGGACAACACAGAGGCCATATAAGCTCCCGCCTTCGAGTTTGCCAGGAGGAGTGGCCTGGAACCAGCTAGCCACCAACCCACATCTGTCAGGCCCCTAACGTGTGCCCAGCGCTGTGGAGGAAACAAAACAGCGACAGTCGTTATTTGGTGTTTACAACAGACATGTCCAGAAATAGCTCCACATTCATGAACATCGCCAATGCGGAATAGAGGCCGGGCAGCCAGCCAGGATCCCTTACTAGCTGAGGAGAGGCCGTCACATGCCGGCTGCCCTGTGGTCCAGAAGTCACGTTCATACTCGGTTCTTTGCTTGGAGATCTCATTCAGTGCTCGTAGCCACCCTGCGAGGTGTTGATTATAACATACATAACAGATGATCACACGTTGTGAGCCCCCAGCCTCACTTGCACCAATCTAAACCCTGAGGTCTACTATGTGTAACCTGATCCACGGCTTTTGGTGGCCTCTGTCTTTTTAGCGAGCCAAGATATATCTGTGTCCCGTAGAAAATGAATAGGTGCCAACTGATAGAGCATCACAGAAGGGAGAGATTCAATAGGAAAAAATGCTGACAAGTCACTGGAACGGACAAAAGGGGTTCTTCAGGCAAGTAAGGCTGAGCTTATTTGTGCAAGAAAACAGCAGCTGGGGAGGTGAGGAGGAAGAGGGGACACCTGGAGCCCAGGAACCAGGAACAGTACTTGAGAGCTATTCAAGAAATACCCTTAGGTGAAAAGCCAGGGGGGGAGAAAGTAGTGAATCTGTAAATTGCTTTCTTGAATGGCTTTTCAATGAAGGTTCCTATTGAATGTTGACCTACCTCCAGCCTCCTCCCACTGCACACAGGTAACAACTTCTGCTTTCTCTTCACAGACCTGATGAGATTTTCTGACCGTGGGGCCACTATTAACACAGAGAAGCGTTTTCCATGTGAATTCTGTGGACGGGCATTTTCACAGGGCTCTGAGTGGGAAAGGCATGTGCTGAGACACGGCATGTAAGTTGAGCCATCCCAATAATACCTTTGCCCAAAAGAGAGAGGTGGCAGGGAGACCAGGTTCTTTTTTGGTTCCTCTGACAATGTGGAGACCCCTCTTTTGCGGGCATGGGAGGAGAGGCAGCTGTCAGGAAGTAGTTTCTCCTTTTCTGTTATTTTTTTTTAAATGGTCACCTAGACAGAAGTCGAATGAAAAGTCATCTTTGGGAATGACAAATCCCGCTCAAGCCTTCGCGTAGAAGTTTAGCGCTTTCTCTGGCCAATGTCCCTTCAGCTTTCATTAGCATGACATTCTCTGATAGAGCGTGGACCGGGGTCAAAAGATCTGGCTTCTGCTCCTGCCTCTGTGATGACCCATTCCCTGAGTGGCCTTGAACATTCCCACGCACCTCTTGGTGCCTTCAATGCTCTGCCTCGGGGACAGAGCCAGCTTCTGCCTGCCTCCCAGGTAGGTGGGAGCATACCTGTAAAAAAACACTTAAAGAAAGCCTTGAACAAAAGACAGTCCCCTAGACAAGGCACTCTTAGTACATCAGACACAGAGAGAACCTAGGAGTTGGTCCTTTCAGCAGAAAATGCCCTGAAACCTTTAACTGTCTAAACCTCAGAGAATATAACTAAGCTTCCCCAACATAGGGTCCATCTTCAGGTTTTTGCTTTTGGTTTGTTTCTGATTTGTTTCTGGACCTGTCCATTAAATCTTTAATACCTGAGTCATTCTTTTAGTCTTAATAAATAGAGCCAATCGCCAGCCTTCTGGGTTCTGCTGATGAGCATAAGAATAATTCTTGCTGTCACTACATATGACTTACGACCCAGTAGAGGAGGGAACTTAAACAGTTACGTGAATCTGAAAACACTGCGTGATGTAATCAAAATGTTGTGTGATAGTGGACTTTTTCTAGGTTCAAATCTTTAATAAGACATCGGAAATACATGACCCAAGGTGTAGCGAGGATAAATCCCCCACAATTTAGTCCTACGTCAGTGGCATTTGTTCAGAGGGAAAACCCCTAGGCATTTTTTAGGATCAGGGAAATAAGGATGCTTGAGTCTTTTCTGTTTAGTTAGGAAAAAATACATACTCATCTATATCTACCCATCAATTTTTTTCCAGGGCATTGAATGACACCAAGCAGGTGAGCAGAGAAGAAATCCACCTGAAAGAGTGTGTGGACAGTATTAAGATGCCCTCTATAGAAGAAAAGGAAGACGACGAGGCAATCGGGATAGACTTTTCCCTAAAGAACGAAACGGTAGCCATCTGTGTAGTTGCTGCTGACAAATCTCTCCTGGAGAATGCAGAGGCCAAAAACGAATAAGTGTTTGGTGAAATTCTTAATCAAACCTTACTTGAACCGTGATGAAAAAGTGGGAGGGCCAGCTTGGGCTGAGAAGGGGGGGGACAGAAAAGAGAAGACAGAACAAAGCTGCTTTTTAGGACTGAACAATCTATTTTCAAAGCACTGGTACCTGTGTGAGTGAGTATGTAAATTAAAGTTATTTAAATGGTTGGAATATGTGGCTCCTTTTCCATCACTCCATCTTTTCTTCCGGATCTTCATCATGGAAGTATCATTTGTTGCGGAACACGGAAGCACCTCCTGTGCACACAGTGTGCTCGGTGGGGGTCTCGGACAGTATGTGGAAACAGAAGCTCCATGACAGTAGAAGACTTCTCTTAGGGGAACAACTTTTTGACGCACAACTTTTGGTGCGTTTTTCTAGTTTTAATACCTTAAGCTTTTTCAAGACCTAACTGCAGCCGCTTTGGGAAAAAAACAAAAAACCAACAAAAAACAGAAAACAAAAAAACTGCTTTGCATAAAAACAGTCACCTGTTTCCTAGTACCTCAAACTTAACCAAGGGAATTCTCTGCATTTGTCAGTACTACCTGTGGTCTTTGTGGTTAAATGTAGAGAGAACTGCTGGGCAAGATGGTGAATGGAGAAAAAAAAAAAGAGTTTTAAAGAAAGGAACACAAATTGTGCTTAAAATCCCCACGTGGGTTTTATTTCTTAAAATACTGTGATTTTTTTAATTATTTTAGTAAAAAACAAAACAAAAAAAAGAAACAGACTTTAATTATTAGATAACTGTTTGTGAATTGTCATCCTTTATTCCAGGTAAGCTGTTTATTAGTGTTCAACTATAATTTAGAATCTGGTAGATTCATGTGAGCTAATTTTAAGGTGACTGTGGAGTTTTTTGCCACGTTTATTTTCTATCAGTTTGAGTGTTACAAACACAGCACAATTCAGTTTTTCATATAAATTGTTTTTGTGTGTGTGTGTGTGTGTGTGTGTGTGTGTGTGTGGTTACTGTTTTAATTTGGGGGCAAGGGAGATTTAGTTTTTTGTGAATAGGAATGTTTTTATTTTAAACATGGAAATAACAAAGAAGTTAACTTTTTTTTAATTTAACTAAAGAACCAAACTTTTCGGCACAGCTATGCAGCTTGTGGGCCAGATGAGGAAGTCCTCTTCACCCTTTTGTTGCTTGTCAAATTAACACATTATCTGTCTCACACAAATAATTTGTTAGGATGGGCTGGCTTTTGTGTGTGATTTTAAAATCTGTGTTCTGTTTTCGTTTGCGTTGTGTTCTAGGGGGTTTCTCGTTCATTTTGCAGACGGGCATGTGCTAGAATCCCATCCCTTTGGTGAGAGTGGACAAGAAATACATTTTACAAGGAGCCTGGAGAACTTATTCTTTTTAAATCTAGCTGCCAGCTGCTTGGTTTCCCCATACTAGCTTTTTCAGGAGGGAGCAGCTTAGACTAAATCTGCATCTACATTTATAATATGTTCTGACTGAACAAAGGGTTTCGTTCCAAAAAGTAGAAAAAACTTTCCTTGAAGCCTAGGTTTTAGCAGCCTGTGTGCACGTGCGCTCGGATGTGTGTGTGCTTGTGCGCATGTGCGTGTGTGTGAATTCTTTGGTTTTCATGTTTTGTTTTTTTTTACTTGGAAGGGTTGCGGGAGGGGGAGGGAAGTAAGGGAAGGGGGATTGCTGAGATGACAGTGTCCCACACAGCTTCAAATAAAATCCATGGAAAGATACTGCATTTGTGGAATAAGTGCTTACTTGAAAAGCATGTTCTTCTTTTATTTTCTTGCTGTTGAGAATTTTTATTTGTAGGGCATTTGTTTTAATTTAATTTCTTTTTTTTTAGGGATGGGGGCCATCATGTGGAAACCAGAAAATGGGGAAAGTGTGAACTATCTAAAGATTTGTTTTGTGTCCATATTTGTTTTTAATTGGCCTCATTTCAGATGTATTAAACAGTTTCATACCTGGATTGGGTGTGTGTAATGGTTACCAAAAAAACAAACAAACAAAAAATAGAAAAAAAAAGAAAGAAAAAGGAAAAAAAAGAAAATAATTGTGACATGCTTTTATCACTACTTTATTTTTCAAATAACATGTAAATATTGTAATCCATTGGATTTTGTTTTGCTAACCTGTTAATAAAAATATGGGACCATTATCCTTTTAACAAGGCTAGAATGTCATTTTTTTCTTTTTTCAAACATACCTGATATTTTGTGGCTGCACATTTTGGATGCATTATTATAATTCTGTTGACTGTAATGACATAGAATTTACAACTTTTTTTTTGTTTGTTTAATTTATACAGAGGACTTTTTTTTCAGAGCTTAAGAGAAGAAAATAAATAGCAAAATGATGACCTATTGACTCCAATAATCAGTGTTTCCCAATACTTGATAGAAAATAGGGAGATCTGAGTTCTTGAAGCCAAGGGTTTAAAAAACAACAAAAAACACACAAGTAGGTTATTCAAGTTGTTTGCAACATACATTTTGTAATGAAATGTGAGAAATTAATAAAGAATTTTTTTCACATGTGTCTCTGTGCATCTGTTGTAGATCATTTACAGATAGGACTACAGATACGAAACAGAAATTTATCTCACTGCCTTTCAGTACGTGTACAGGTACTTCAAGCCACTGAACATATACAGGTATGGAAAGCACAAAGGTAATATTAAGGTGAGGTGTGAGCTGGCATTTTAAAATGTTAATATGTATCAGATATTTATCACCAACTTGGGATTTTATAGAGGGAGTGCTGACTGTCAAAATTGGAATCAAAGTGGTATATGGTCAGAAAAAAGAAGTTCCAGGGATTAAACATCATTCGAAGACCCTGTAAGCATAGTTATTTTAAACTGACTGAAGTCACAACCATTGCCACAAACTCTTCCTCGGCATCCCACACCAGTAATTATCATCATTAACTTCTTTGAGTTACCCTGTGATAAATCAAAGGAAAAATTAATAGTCATGAAACCTAAAAGAAGAGTAAATTAAAATCAACAGCCCTGATTGTTAAACAGAGCTGATTTATACCGTCTGCCTGCAGCAGTGAGGAGCGAGGGGCTCATGGATCATCTGCCTGGAGCTCATTCTAAAAGCTTGGTTCTCAGCCTTCCACATCTTGACCGCTTCACAAAGGAAAGTTTTTAAGAGACAAGCGTGTAAGACAATCAGAAAAAAACAAAATCACACAAATCAGACCCAAGGGGGAAGAATGAAGACTGAATAGCAAAGTGGTAATAGTAGAGCACTGGCAAAATGCACTCGAGAGGCCCCACCTACTCAAAAGGGGGCTGGGAAGGGCGTAGTCCCGCCTCCCAGTGTGCCCAGCAAGGACCATACCCTGCCGCCAGCCCTTACCACAAGCAGAAGCTTAAAAGAAGTGTTCCTTTGCGAATGGTAGGGGAGATAGAAGCTCTGTTCATTGGAAAGCACAGGTCGCTGGGCCCATCACCCATGCATTTAACCAATATGTCGTAATCAAATACTTGGTGCGAGCCATTGTGTAACAACAAACGAGACAGATTCTGTGCCTGAGATTAGAGACACCCTGTGGGAGAAGTGACCACCACCGAAGACTCTAGGGCTCACTGGACCACCAGC
>JAVSCE010013600.1:0-16499 GCA_032199065.1 Smutsia gigantea | reverse complement strand
CTGATCACAGCAAATTGTTATTTGGTTGCTAGCTTAATTTTTTAAACTCCTATTTTCAGGACCAAACAATGTGCTGACACATTACGGGATGGATGCGTGTATTGTACTGGTCAGCACAAAGCACTGACTTTGCATTTTGGAGAAATTGAGTCACATCGGCCACAGATTCTAAAGCACATCAAACCTCTTTGTACTGTGCAGGCCTAGTGTAAGGTACGCTAGTGTAGGTGAGCTATAGAGCACACATGCCTATTCCGGGAAAGGCAAATTCCTCTAGATTTTTGCGCAGATTTTCTCCAGCACCTTGAGTTTTGCTTTGCACATAGTAGGTTCTCAGTAAATATTTGTTAAGTGGGTAACAATTCAGTGACAGTCTGGCGAATTGTACGAAGTTCTTTGCCTTCCCCTATGTAGGGTAGTTGTAGGGACAGGATGAAGAGATCATGGTAAGGATTTTAGTACTAACTTGGCCTTGCCTTATTATTCTCTCTTCCTGTTCAAGTTTTTGGTTGGCAGAATTAGAAGGACATAAAATAATGGCTGAACGTGGAAACTGATAAGTCTGTTGCCATTGACTCTGTAAGGACTGTGGAATCTCTGTACAAACTCTACCTCAAAGAGACTTCTTGTCTCTCCTTAAAATCTGGCCATCTGTACAATAACCATAGTAAGCAGAGCTAATTTTTATTGCACACTTACTTGTGCCAGGCACTGTGTTGAGTACTTTACATGAACTTTCTCATTTAACCGTCACAGCAGCCCTGTGAAGGAGGTACTGTAATTATCCCCATTTTACCATGAGGAAAGAGGATTTAGAGATGGTAATGTATTTTACTTAATATCATTCTCAGAAGGTGACACTGGCATTTGCATCCCTGGCAGTCTAGACCCAAATCCAGTACTGTTGCCAACTTTCGGTCCATTTTAAGGTTGAGGCATGAGAGTGGCAAGGAGCAGCCTATTTCCATATTACTAGGCAGCGTCATAATTCTCAGTTGGCACGTAAGAATGTCGGGGACAAGTAAGTTTAGACCTTACTTTCCTAAAGCCTTTTGCGTGTGTGCTTAATAGGGAAGATTGGTTCCTTAGCATGACCCGTGTATTAGTGTGTAGTCAATAAAATGTGAAACAGCATTTGAAGTGTTACACAATGTCATTTTAATAGGATAAAGTTCAGATATATTTCAGGAGTACCATAAATGTCCTTCATGACTTTAAAGGGTCAATACCAAGTAGACTTTTTGCAGTTAGAATTTTCTAGAGTCAGCATGATAACAATAATTCCTTTTAGGAATAATAAATTGAGAGCCCGGTAACAGTATACTCTCTCCCTTCCAGACTGACCTTTGTATTGTTGTTGAATATATTTTTCTTATATGCATATTAAACTCATGCATGCATCATTGAAGTCTACATATAGTATAAAACCCCAATACAGCGTTATTGTTTTAGCTTAAACAGAATTGTAATACCTAGAGCTTTACATATGAAACTAATAAATGCTCAGTGGGTTAATTTTTTTGAGCTTGTATTACGCAGCTTGCGTGCCTGAGTAGTTTAAAACGAACACTTTGTATAAAACGCAACAACCACCCCCCGAAAGATCCTCAGAAAGAGTCGAGTTCTGATGCCCACTCCCTCAGTAAACCTAAATTAATACCTACTAAAGTTTAAAAATGATGAATTTACACACCACATGCACACACAAACCCGGAATGTACTATAAGAAATGTTACATCCTCATTATATAATCTAATTTAATTGCATTTCTTGTTCTTTCTTCTTCAAAGGTTCGGTCTTTAAAGGATTCCTTCAAAGGAGCTATGATTTGGCATTTTGCAGGAGAGCAGACACTATTCCAGACCCAAAACCTGCCACAGTGGAGGAGGTTCCCTCTGACATAGAAAAGGCTGCAAGAAAACCACTAAAATTGGCCATCCTAGTCCCAGTATTGCAAACTGATAACTCTCTGCTCCTCCCGCTCTTGTCCATGTCCTTGGTGACCTCAGCTAGGAAGCCGGTCAGCATATTAGACCTGTGATTTGAAAGGGAGGCCCACATAGACATACAAAAGGTATCTGACAAAAATGCAGTTCTTTTTTTTGAAATCTATGGAGACCTAAATATACACGGAAGTACAGTATTGGATTGGATTTGCATGCTAAGTTTTATAGGCACATAAAGAGTGTATTCTCTTAAAAGTAAGATTTGGCATGCTGATTTGACTTGCATAGCTTTTGAGAAAGAGGTTCTAAGGTGGTTTTATTCCCAAGAGAGACAGCACTAGGTCTAAGTAACTTTGAGATGGACTGTGGGGCGTTGCTCTGTCCTGGGCACAGCTCCTCAGCACAGCGCTGCCGTGGGGCACGGCCGAGGGTCTGTTCCTTTACTGATAGGCTTTACTTATATTTGGGGAAGTGATGGCAGCATATTGAACTTAAACCATCAGTCCTCGAACAGTACCCGCGCGCTCGCGGCCAGAGCTGCGGCTCCAGTCCCCGCCCTCCTGCCACCTGCTGCCCCTCGGCCGCGCCCGGTCCCGGGCTGTGCGGCACTGACCGAGGGGTCTGGCAGAGAGTTGCCCACGCCCCTCAGCCAACTCCTCCCGCTGCCCACGTGTCCCCTCGCGGGATCCGGGTTGGGCCGTGGTCATAGCCAGGCAGCAGGAAGGGAGCGTCCACTGCGGACGGCGGCCCTGCCCTGCCGTGGAGGGCGGCGGTGGCGGGATCTGTGGCCGCCTCTCGGGAAGGAGCCCGGCGGAGCCCAGAACTGGCGCGGATAGCTGCGCCCACGGCCAGTCCCGTGGCCTCTGCCACCACCGCGGTCCGTCATCTTTTGTGCCGGCAATGGCGTCTCTATCGGCCGATGCACTTGTGACCGAGTTGTGCGTGGGATGTTGAGAATCCACGCGCTGCCGCCAGCACCCCATGCCACGCAGTCAGTAACCACGTCGGCTATTTGGGGCTTAACTACTGCTCCCCTTAACTCTGTTCGACTTTGTGATCATCATGGACCAAAATGGAATGGAGATTCTTGTGAACCTCATTATTAAAACACCGAACCAGACATACAGTGAGCAGACTATTAGCTGCTTCTTGAACTGGAGCGTGGGGCAACTAAAAATGCATCTATCTAACGTGTACCCTAGCAAACCAGTTAAGTGTCTAAAAGCTGGGTGCAGCTGCTCTGGCCAGCAGCTTTTCGTGTCATGTACTCCATGCTCACCCCTCTCCTCTTGAATCAAATAGGTCTCTTGGTAGACTGCAAAGTATTTTGAGTTCCAAGGTAGTGTGCGTCTCTTCAGTGTCCGAACCATCGTTAATATAATAACTTCCTGATGAGGTTCAGTTAATTAGTGAGAATATACAGAAATATATAGAAACATAAGAATTGCAGGCGTAAAAATGAACCTATTTTATTGGACTTAGCCTAATAAAGAGTATGTGTGGGTAAAGTGGGGTTCTTGTGGCCAGGATCCTCACTGAAATTAAATGTAACAGGCCTGTTGCTATGCTACCGGTTCCACACCTTTAGGCAATAAGTCATTATTGTGTTAATGTAAGGAGTTCCACCCAGGGCTTGGCTGGAGACTGGGTGGGGGGCTGGAAGGCTGTGGGAGAGTGGAGCGGAGGCTGGAGTGGTGGTAGCACCGAGGGAGTGACCGGCCACCTTGAAATAAAGTTGGGTATAACTTTTCACCCCAAGAACCCTTTGCTGTAGATTTCTTTGGTCACAGTGAATATATAGCTAACTTACCTGAAACTGAAACTCATTAGCAAGACAATTGGCGAAGTCGGCAGGGTTCATTGTTGACCAAGGGAAACGACACGCTGCACTTATGGGAGGGGTGCTTCAGCCGGCTGCCCCTGTGAATGGGGAGACAGTGGTTTGTCCCCCAATGGGTATGTGGTCTGTGTCTTGCCTCCTAGAGGACTGGGCCCAACCTCAGGACTGGAGGGATGTGGAGGTGACACCTGTAGCTGTAGACAGCTGTCCCTTCATATAGTAAGTCGATCTTTTGAGAAGCAGAGTGCCCGTGAGGCAGCGGGGACTGTGGGTTGGCTGCTTCTCACAGTATTAAAAAGGTCTACAGAAGAGACCCAAGAAATGGTGACATGAGCTTGCGAGCTGCAAACTTCTGTTCATTCCCTGAGGAAGGAGATGGCTTTGATGCGAGAGGACGCAGCACGGGAGCGCCAGCAGCAAGGAGCGATTGGAGACGGGACGGCAGCACTGCCAGGTGTTCTGAAGGAGGAAGCGGCCATCAAGGAAAAAGACGAACTCTTGAGGGAAGCACAGGCGGACGTGGTCGGAGAACATCAGCTGGGAAGCATTGAGCTGAAGGTGAGAGACCTTCTGAAGACTGAGGTAGCATTGCTGCGAGGTACACTAGAAAGGGGAAAGGTTATAGCAGAGGAGGCACTCGGGGGAAGGGAGAGAAGGGTGCCATCAGCCCCAGTAATGGAGGAGCTGGAGAAAGATGAAGGGGTGATGCCAGAGGCACTGGCGATTCCTGTACTGATAGCACGCCCTGTGGTTGTAAAGAAAATAAACTGTTGAGCCTTTTTACTTGGAAATAAGTTAATGACCCTCTAAACACTATACTTTCAGGGCTAGTATATGTGTATTAAGAAGCAAAGTGTTATGTAAGTTTTAGATTAACTTTCTTTTGACCCTCTCTTACATTTTCTGCTGTGGAGAAAACATGGAAATTTCATTAATTTTGAAGAAAACAGCCTTTCCACCCCCCACCATCTGATACACCTTTCCCTTAATGTGGCCATTTGTAAATCAATGGGGCAGTGTTTTCTGTTCTGAATCATATCTGGACATTGCAATGATAATAAATAAAACACAGACAGTACAGCTCCAGCTGTCCCCAAAGTTAGGTCTGAAAGGACATAGTTTGTAATTAAGAAGTCTTGAAATACTTTAGAAAAGTTTAATATAGATTATATGAAAATAAGGCTTTTCACATCCTCCATTGTATAAAATCTTCATTCCTGAATAAGTAGTGTTCAGTGATTACTAAACATTTGTTTGATTGACAAAGAGGCTAAAATTTTCTGGTGGGAAATATTTTTGGCTTCTGACAAATTAAGAAAAAAACCTCAGTCCTCGTTATGATCCTAAAGGACACACAAATCTCAAACATTTCTGTATTTTGTAGAGTGGGATATACAGAGCAGGCCGCTGTAAAGATCCATCACTCGCCTCCATCCTGATGAACGAAATGGTTTCAGCAAAGGTAAAATTTAGATGTGACTTAACTGATGAAGAGCTTTTTGTTTCTTTTGGTTCTAATTCCGTGGGTGAACTCAAGAATTCGGACATGCTAAATATTCAAATTAGAGCCCCAGGTACATTGTTACAAATGGGTGCTCAATAAATACTGCCCTTTGTAGCAATGCTGCTTTGGGCGGCATAAGATTTACTCCATCTAAAGTAACCTGTCACAATCTTCCTTCAGGGTTTCCACTGAATTGTTTCTCTTATAATTCCTCACTCTTTTAAAGCCCTCTTATTCTGAAACAGTGACTTCCAGGTTGCATTTATCATATTCATAACTGAAATATGGCACTTCTTCATCTTTCTTGGTACGGTTGCTGTGGAAATGAAGACTTTAATATATTTACTGAGCTGCCATGGACGGTTTCACATGTTGGGCAGTGCACAGATCCAGGGGGTGTTACTCACATAGACTGAAACGTGAATGGAAGCTCCTCAAATAGTAATTAGGGGTTCTCCTGGAAGCAGACACGAGACAAGGATTGATAGAGTTTATTTGGAAAGTGGAGAAAGCAGTAGGGCAGGAGAGTGGGGAAGTGGCACCAGGACAGGAAGATAGCTACTGAAGGCTGCATTAAGTCAGCTACTCCAGGGAGTGGCTGGAGTTGAATTCCATGGGGAAACTGGGAAACAGTTTCAAGTACACGCCTCAGAATTATCCCAGCAGAGGGGTGAGTAAGCTATAGTGTTAATATGCCGACTCCTGAGACAGGTCACTGGATGGGGGCTGCTAAGGTGGGTATAGAGGGGTTGGTTCCTTGTTTATGGCAGGGAAGGGCTGGGGCCTTCTGTGGTTCTGGGATCCGGTGGGGAGTGCGGGAAGGAGGCTGTGGGGCATAGATTCTGACACGGAGAGTGGAGGTCTGCCAGAGTGACTGAAGACCTGGGCACACAGCGTCTTCCTTAATCCCCTGGAGCTGGGTAGATAGAACCCTTAAACAGCATGTGGCGCCTTGTATATATATTGACCTTTATTTTACCCAATATTTTAATTCCATATCATTAATCTAATTTTCCTTTTTATTCTTCCGTGCCTTCTTGGCAAGTTATTAAATACTGTATTTGGTTTATGCTTACCAGGGAGTGTTCACAATCCAAGTACTCTTTGACAAAAGCTGCATTATTGGATCCTATTTGCTTGGGCTAAAGTTATTAAAAGCTATCATATTTTAAAAGTCTCTATTGATTATTTCCTCTGTAGTCTTTTTTTTCAGATTTTCTATACATTTATTGAGATAATCATACAAATGTTTTCCTTTATTTTAATATGATGAATTACATTGATAGTTTTTTTATTAAGGTATCATTGATATACACTCTCTCACGTCTCTGTCTTTGCTCTCCCTCTGTAGCAATTTTAAATGTGTTTTCTGAATTCAACCCTATTTAATTCTCTAGGGTATAATCATCATTTTATTGCCTTAAATTTCCTTGGTATTTCTCCTCCCATAATCAAATATTTTTTCAAATATAATACATGCTCATAATACAAAAAAATCAAACTGAAACAAATAATATAACCATTACCCTCACTTCACTTCCTGTGTTCCTCAGAAGTAGAAAGGCCCAACATACTGGCTCCTGAGTCTGGCGTCTGTGTGGCCCTCGGCAGGGCGTGTTGTCCACCCCTCGCTTTGCTCAACTGTCAGCAGGACGTTGCTGTTCCACACCTCACAGGCATGTTTCCAGAATTTGTGGAGAAAATTCAGGCAAGCTTTTAGGACAGAGGCTAGCATGTAGTCCAAATTTTGTAAACGTTAGCTATTATTATGTCCCTTTTCCACATATGGAAGCACGTGTTTCCCCCCCTTTTTTTCCCATCACACTAATGGGACCATCCAGTACAAATAGTTCTGACATTTGCTCATATAAACATCCACCTTGTGCTTTTTAACATTTTCATAGGATTCCAGGCCTCTGTTAAATGACCATTTTGTAGTTTTACAATATTTGTCACTATGAGGTAATCACCTAAATAAATTGATAAAAGGGGATTTTCATATATTGCTTTTTTCTTACTAGATGTTCAGAATTTAGCATACACATGGAATTTTCTCACTTTAATAGTCCATATGCTTCTGGACTCTGAAGGTTATTGCTTATGAATACTTGGGTTATAAGATATATATAGAGAGAGAGAGAGAAAGAGAGACTGTATTACATCAGAATTAGTTTTGTTTACAACTACCAGAAATCCAAAAGAACAGTGGTAAAAACAAGACAGTATTTCTCTTTTACGTAAAAGTCCTGATGTTCTATGTAAGTGGTACCCCTTAGAGTTGTGCAAAGCACACCTTGTGAGACCAAGGAGACTGTTTCAGCCCCAGCCATCACATCTGGATTCCAGCAAGTAGGAAGGAGGAGTGAACAAAGAAGAGAGGGCAAGGAGTGCACGCACTACATTTTTATGTTTGTGGTAAAGTCCACGTAAAATTTATCATTTTAATATCCTTAAGTCTGTGGCTAGCTTCTTGGCATTAAGTTCACTCAAATTGTCATGCAACCGTCACGACCACCCATCTCCAGAAATACTTTTCAATCTTCCCAAATTTAAACTGTACCCATCAAACAATATCTCCGCCTTCCTTTCTCCCCCAGTCCCTGGCAGCCACCACTCTCCTTTCTCTCTATGAATCTGACTGCCTAGGGGCCTCATGAAAGTGGAATCACACAGCATTTGTCTTTTTGTGACTGGTTTATTTCACTTAACATCAGGTCTTCAGGGTTCACCCATGTAGAGGCATGTGTCAGCATTTCCTTTTTAAGGCTGAATAAACTACATTTTTTATCCATTTGTCCATCAATGGACACTTGGGTGGTTCCCACCTTTGGGCTGATTGTCAGTAACGCTGCTCTGAAACGTGGGTGTCCAAGTATCTGTTTGGGTCTTTGCTTTCAATTCTTTGGCTATATATCCATCCACAAGTGGAATTGGTAGATTATATGGTAATTGTATTTTAACTTTTTGAGGAATGGCCATTGTGTTTTCCATAGTGGCTGTGCCATTTTACATTCCTACCAGCAGTGCCCAAGGGTTTCAGTTTCTCCACATCCTGGCCAACATATGTTATTTTGTTTTTCTGATTAATAGCCATCCTAATGCATTGTTGTGGTTTTTACTTGCTTTTTCTAATGAATGGTGAAATAAATCTCTTTTCATATACTTATTGACCATTTATATATCTTCTTTGGAAAATTATTTAACTCCTTTGTCCATATTTTAATTGGATTTTTGTTGAGTTGTAACAGTTCTTTATATATTCTGGGTATTAATCCCCTATCAGATAAATGATTTGCAAATATTTTCTCTATGGGTTGCTTTCGTATTCTGTTAATAGTGTCCTTTGATGCATAAACATTTTAAATTTTGATGTAATCCAATTTATCTATTTTTTGTTTTGTTTATGCTTTTTGTATCATATCCAAAAAATCATTGCCAAATCCAATGTCATGAAGATTTTCCCCTGTGCTTTCTTCTAAGATTTTTATAGTTCTAACTCTTATGTAGATCTTTGATCTATACTAGATTGATTTTTATGTATGGTATTGGGTAAGGGTCCAATTTCATTCTTTTGCCTGTAGCTATCTATTTTCCCGGTATCATTTGTTTAAAAGATACCAACTACCTTAAACAGAAAGGTCCTGTGAACTGCCACATAACACTTTCATTTACATCCTATTGGCCAGAGCTTGTTTACAGGGTTATCTTTACCTGCAAGGAAGGTTGACAAATGAGGTTGGAACAAGCTAACAAGCTATTTTTATTAAAGATAAAAAATTTTAAATTTTAAATCTTTTCTTTTGTTTATCTTGGAGAGGCTATAAAATAGTGTTGTACAATGATGTACACTCAGGTGTCTGCATTAATTTTGAGAGCAGAACAGTTGCATTTTATGAAGGTGATATATTCTTGAAGATCTGGCATAAAATCCAATTGGAATAAATGTAACACAAATGGTGGTGGTGGAGTCATAGGGGCTGGAAAACTCTTCCAGAGCCTGTGGATTTATTACAGTGATATTGATCTTGCAGCTGAGTCACCAGCATTTTTTTTCATTTTTCTTGCCCAGATACTCGAGAATTTATAAAGGTTAAAGATGTATCTGCTGCATTTAAGCGTCTCAGAATCCGTTCCATTCATTTCCAATGCGCTTTATTCTGACAGTGTCAGCTGTTGAGGTGTCTGGCCTTCCGCAGAGAGATTTATCGCAGTAACTTTTCATCTGAAGCTATTCATGTGGGAGGGTTTCAAACATCAGCACTTGATGGCATTGTTGGGCTATTAAAACAACTTTACATTAAAATAATGGTGCGTGTTAAACAGCAGAATAGTCACCAAAATCCCTCCATGCCAAACCATGCAGCAGGGGGGCCCGCAGTGTGTGGATAAGCAGGCATGGCTGCTGAGCAACTGAAGGAACAAAACATGAAAAATTGTCTACCAGCTCTGAAATGATGCAATTTTTAATAATTTCACAATTCTTGATAATTTTTGAATGATTTTTTAAAGAATGAGGTTTTATTGATATTTCTGTTGCGCTATTTCAAATTTATATAAAGTGTCATATTTATCCTGTGTTTTGGTGATGTGATGAAAGAGAAACAGCTCTATGAGGTATATAATCACTAAGCTTAACAGTCAGTATTTTAAGGAAGCTTATTTGCTTTAAAATACTGGGGGTGGAGAGAGGTAAGGGAAGAGTATAGAAGCAAAACTGGCCATAGGTTGTATCTGAGATAATGAGAACATGGGTGTTTATTATATTACAGTCTTTACTTTTGTGTTTGAAGATTTCCCTGATGTAAAGTTAAATAAAGAGGGCTTGTTCTGTTAGCATGCCGGTACACCTAATTGCATGGTACAGACGATCTGCTCCACCTATGTTTTTCTGTTAGAAATACAGAAAAAAGAGGGGGCAGAGCAGTGCGGTATACGCACATTGGTCAGAGAAATCTTTTGGAAGAGGCAGGTATTGTTTATCAAGTTGAGAACCCAAAAGAAATGAGATTTTCACTCACTATTTTTAAACTTGAGCACCCAGAGACCCAGGAGAGCTTCCCGGGGCAGGAAGTAACCCCGCTGACCGACAGGGGGCGGCAACCTGTTCCTGGGCGATGGATGAGAAGGAACTCAAGGGTCAGCCTCCAATTGGGGCCTGTCGATAATTCTTCCTGATTGACAGCAACTGAGGAAAGGAACTCTATTTAATTCCTGGGATTCACCCTCGTAGCTTTCCCTTTGGACTCAGAGAATTATTTCTTCTCCCATTCAGAGTTAATTCCAACATGGGAGCTGTGGATCCCATCTGCTCCATCTCCTCTGGGATTTCTCTACATCAACTATTGCCTCATTCCCTCTCTCATATACTTTCTGTCAGCCCCTTCCTCACAGCTTGGAAGCGTGTTCAGATCTCCCCTAACTTCCCATCCCTCTCTAGCTATGTCTGCTCCAGCCCCTTTCTCCTCCCATTCCTCAGTAGTTCTCCAAAATCATTGTGTTTCCTTCTGTTCTCCAGGGTCATGTGTTCATCTTACTGTAATTAGACTACAATCACCATGTCCCTCACACTGCAGTGGTGAGACTACTAGTTGCTGAATTACCAAATCCCGTGGCCAGTTTTCAGTCCTTGCCTTATTCAATCTAATTGCTTTTTAAAAAATTATAAGCCAGACACAGGACTGTGTGCTTTACATGTATAAGCTCATTTAATTCATAACAGCCCTATGAGATAGGTACCATTATTATCTTCATTTGGTAGAGGAACAGGCAGAAAGAGATGGACTAATTTCTCTTGGATCACCAATTACTCGATTATTCCTTTAATGTTTCTGTTTGGTTGATTGGTTTGAGATGACAGCTGGAGTAGTCAAAGATAAACCCTCCACCCCGCACGCCATGCACCAATCCCTGGAACCTGGGAATATGTTGGGTATATGGCAAAGGGGAATTGATGTTGCAGATTGATTAATATGACTAATCAGTTGGGAGGGAGAGTATCCTGGATTATTCAGGTGAGTGCACTATAATCACAAAGGTCCTTCCAAGTGGAAGAGGGAGACGAGAAAGAGAAGGTGATGTGATGACAGAAGCAGGTCACAGCGATGTGCTGTGAGATGCACTAGACATGGTGTTGCTGGTTCTGAAGACAGGAAAAGGCCAAGCAAGCAGGTGGCCACTAGGAGCGAGGAAAGGCTAGGGAACAGATTCCCTGATGCAGTCTCTAGTGGAATGCTGCTCTGCTGACACTTAAGTAGACACTGAGGCGTGTGTTGGACGTCTACAGCAACAGAACAGTAAGGTAACACATTTGTGTTCTTTTAAGCTACTCTAGTTTTGGTAATTTGTTACCATGGCAATGGGAAACTCATATAAGAGCCTATCCTGGCTCACCTAATGCCTCTCTGACTATTTCATGCCAGAGTCCATTTCTGGTTCCTTTTGCTCTGATCCTGTAATAGTTTGAGTTCCCCAGAGCTCTGTCCTTGGCACCTCTTCTCATCACATTCATCTTTGGTTAATACTACACATACTCATGATCTTGACCACTATCCATAAGCTGACTTCCAAATCCCTAATTTTAGCACAAATAAAATCCTGAATTCAAGACAAACATGCCTGACAGCCTCCAAGACCTCCTGTGTCACTAATGGGCAACTCAAACTTACTACATGCTCTCCTCCTGTCAAGCCTCATTTCCCCCTGTGCTTTCTGCTTGAGACCCATAAATCACTGTCCCGTCTCCCCTGTTACTCTTCCTTGGGAACCCGACAGTAGATGGTCCCTGTTGACTCCACCTCTGCTCTCCAGCTCACTTCCTTTCCTCCATCCCCACCACTCCTTTACCTCATGACTCACCTGGTTCTCACTGCTGCCCTGGACTAGAGCATGTGCCTTCTGGCTTTTTGCCTATCTGGGGCCCCATCATTCCACCTTCCCAACTTTTCATGTGGCCCCAAGAGGTGCTTTTCAGAACACAAATATAATCATGTTAACTGATTGCTTGAAATGTTTTGGTGTTTACTCACTCTTTGGAGGAAAAACAAGACAAAGTAAGATCTGGCCGCAGCCCAGCTTTCCAGCTTCCTGTGTTGCCGTCCCCCCAAGTGCTTGCCACTCCCTGACAGGCAGTGCCATTCAGCCTCTGCACCTCTTCAGTCTTGTTCCTGCTAAGAGGAACCCGAATGTCATCCTCTGTCTGCTATCAGCTCGAGCGCTGCCTTAGTTGGGAAGCCTTCCTTGTTTCCCAGGGAGAATTAAACACACTCTCTTTTATTCTCCCGCACATTTCTGTTAATTTCCACTCACTGCTGTATTCATTTTCCTGTCTACTTTCCCCATTAACTGAAGTTCTCAGCAAGAAGCAGGTTTTAGGCACCTTTCCATTCCTGGCATCCAGTTTAATGCCTAGCAGGTGTGAGGCATGTATGGTTGAATACAAGGATGATTTCTTGAAATTAGAGACAGAGGGAAGCAGAGAAACAATACTTATATAATTCAGAGAGGTGAGGAGCTGTCAGCAGTCCATGCATTTTGGAGGACATAATAAAATAGTGTTGAAGCAGATAATGTTGTGAACTCAAGTTTTATAACCTTTGTGGTCCAGTCACGAAGTTTGGAAAACTAGTTAGTACTCTCTGTGCCCAAGTCAGTGTCTGGATACAGTACATGGTTAAGAAATAGGCACTAAATGAGGAACTGGATATGTATCTGGATAAGGAAAGCAAGACCATGATAGGGGTGAGGTTAATTGGGAAGAATAAGTGGAGCTTAGATACTGCAAAGAATGATGACAAGAGTGTAGTTAGGCCTGGAGATGGGAACGTGCCAGGTAGAGAAACAAGGAATGCGGAAGTCAGGGAGTAGAAAGGGGGCCTTGGCAGTAAGGGTGTAGGGTGGAGACAGGAAGCTGGGGAGGGCAAACCTGTCTGGCAGGAGACTCAGTGTGTAAACCACTGCTTCAAAACCAGATGCCAAGGCCACAAATTAGACCGTGTTGCTTCCTCACTTGACACCTTTTAACGGATTCTGACTGTGCCCAGGAGCCAAGCTTGTGGGCCTGACTCACCAGGGCTGTGGTGCCCCGGGCCCTGCGGACACTCCACCCTCATTTCTCCTCACCCAGCGTGCAGTACATAGATTTGTCCTACTGGACTGTTTGCAGCTATTCTGTGACACCAGAACATGTTGTCTCTGACCGCTGCGCTGCTCCCACTCTGGACCCTGCTGGACCCTGTCCTATGCTCCCTTCTCACCCGACTCCATGCGTTAGATTACTTGGCTCACGGTTAAAATAAGCCTGCTTTCTTTCCTGTTTTCTCCACAAAGTAACAACTTGAGGACAACATTCACATCTATATAATTCATCGTTTTATTCCCAGGACCTTGTATACTGCCTGGTGCACTATATACTAGTAGTAAATAAATACTCTTTTAAATCTTTCATAAAGAAAGTATTTATGACAATACTTTCTTTTCATTTAAAGAAGGAAATAAGCATTCCTGTTAGTTATCTGCAAAGAATAACTAAATATCTCATTAATACCATTACTTCCATAGGAAAATAACAGTATTAAAGTCTATGTGATATTGATAAGGGTTGGTGTGCTGTAAGTAGAACATCAGTTATAATACTGTATTTCCAGGTACCATGCTATATCTGTGCCTTCTAATCAATTAAGTCACAAGAAAATTATATTTACCCACTCTATTCTCTGCAAGATGATATTCAGAAAGCAGTTTCAACATGCTGGGTCCTTAGATCTCTGATTCACTAGTTTTGGATTTGCAGCTCCATTACTGATACAGAAGAGTACTTCTGTTCTAGCCCCAGGGCCGGCACCCAGACACTGTGCCATTGGAGTCCATAAACCTTCTTGCTAACACCCAGAGGAAGCAGCCTGCACCAGCCCGTACATGCATTCATTCTGGTATAAAGATCTCCTGTATAAAATGCTTTATAGCACAGTGGCATTTCATACATATAAAAGAGTTAAGCTTTCATTCTTATAATATTTCAGAGTTTTTCTGAGGGGACCATGTGACAATGAAGTTGTCTTCCCTACAAGTATTTACATCTCCTGTATTCTGCATGTGAGTAAGGACTGCATTTGGATCCCTACCGAAATAAGCCTTAATTGATTTTTTTCAGGTGTTTCCCTGCCATGGCAACCATAATCAAATGTCTTTTCACAAATAGCCTTGTCAGTTGCAATATAATATTCTCTCTGAATACGGTCTCCAGTTCTCGTCCTGCCAAGCTGCATGGCGCTTTCTCTTTCCTGACCTGATGTTTCCTTCAGGCTCCTAGGTTCCATGGAAATAATATATTTAAATAGCATGTGTGATTTCTTTAAATGAGAACCTCCTCTAAGTTCCATCAGTAATCACACACACACACACACACACACACACACACACACACACAAAAGATAAAAATAAATCATGCTTTCAAGGCTAATAATAGATATTTTAATATGGGCATGAGTTGTCAAATATCTATGATCCCTCTCAAATCACCTTTGGAGGTATTGTTTCATTGTGCCTCTTTCTCTCCCAAGAAAAATCATTATTCATCTTAAGAGAGAACATCCTATCAAGTGTTGCAGTTCAACAAAATAAGGAAAATGTCTCTGCCAAAATGCAGCAAATGTGATAACACAAGGCCAAGGAGAAGCCCATAATTAGATCATTACCATGGAAACAACCTAATTACATGTGTAAGGCAGTAAGGGCTGAGTTGCAGATCTGAATATGTTAATACCATTGTCTATGTTATAATATTTCTGCTACTTAGCCTTCTCCAAATATAATCATATAAGCCGTATAGATAAATTGCAACCCAATTAAAATGAATGAAAAAATATCACGCAGCTATGTGAATGGAGTTCAGGGATATTTGCTCTCTTTATAAACACACACCTATATCCTTAAATGAGAAAAAATGTTGGGTGTATTAATAATAAATATACATTAGCATGGAAATAGCTGAATGGTCTTCAGTATGCATTCTGATATTTCACACTACACAAAAATTATTTATAAGGACAACCAAAGTTAGAGCAAAGTAATTAAATGTTTCAAACTGTGTTTCCTTTACTTATACTAGGGAATAATTTTACATCATCCACTCTTAGCTATTCAGAGGCTAGTTGTCTTTTCAGATCTCATTTGATCCCTGAGGGCTAAAAAGTGAGCATCCTCAAGGGTAGGAGCTACATCCCAGGGGGTGGTGGAGAGGCAACCTAGAACAATCTTACTTTACTTTTTTAACTTATCAAATCTAAGTGCCTGTTCCTTACTGCCTTTTAACACTGTCTACAAATGTCCTTGTGTTTGAATTTCTTAAATATCTTCCATTTTCTGTTCTTGCTTTTCCTGACTGGACCTTTGCTGGCCAGTCACCTGGGACACTGGCTGCCACTGACCCTGCAGGCAGGTGCTTACCCTTCCCTACCGAAGTCGTAAGCAGGGCTCGGGCAACGTTGCTCTTGTCCCCCAGGGCTGCACCGTTTGGAAAGGATTTTCCCCAGTAGCCCAGATACATGCCAGGCCCTGCCGGGAACCAGCACTGCTTCCAGAGGTGAGGAGGGCAGGAAAGAAGATGGTGTTGATGCTCCGCACTCCCTGACCCCCCCCACACCCCCCCGGCTGCTGAGTGGGGTTAGTGTTCAGTCTGCAAGCAGCTTAAGGATCCTGGCTCCAAATACTTTTCTTTGCCAGAGGGACAAAGGGTACCTAGTGGCCCATGAGCAGGTACCTAGCTGGGGACAGAGAACAGAGTCCATCAACAGAAGCACAGGACCTGAGAGAAAAAGGGATCCTGATGGAGGGCAAGGAGCTGGGCTTAAAGACAGCCTTTGGATGGGCACCTTTGGTGACTCACTCACGCACTGGGCCCTCAACTTCCACCTCTTTGGAAGGCAACAGAATGGGGCTGGGTGAGGCTGAGGTCTTCTACCAGCCCTCACATTCTGATTCCATGGCTGTGACCTGGGTGGAGCCAAGCCCTGCTTCCCACCTCCTGTCCCACATTCAGCCGGGCAGTCCCTCCATCCAGCCTGTAGGACACACAACTGCTGTGATCCAGAAAAGGAGTATGACCTGGAGGCGAGATGACTATACTTGCGCTTAAGCAAATCACCCAACTTCTTCAGGCCTTCATTTTATTTCTGCTGAATGTCGACAGTGGGACCGGAATCTGGGGGTCTGC